>JAEIHY010019291.1:24657-49139 GCA_018904565.1 Drosophila tsacasi
AAACTATGCAAAAAAAAAAAAAAAATAAAAAAATTGAGGGAAAATAAAGAACTCAGGAGGAGGAGGAGTCAACCGGGGGAACTGAAATGTTCCTTAAATGCTCGCCGCCTTCTTCCTCCTCGTCAGCTTCTTACGAATTTAATTTTAGCTACATAATTACTTTGTAAACACATGAGCAGCGACAGCATGAGGGGGGAGGAGGTGCACAGAAAGAAAAGGTAAAGATACAAAAAATATAATAATATTATTTAAGTAACTCAACAGAGATACTTTATATAAATCTTGAAATTTCTTAAACCGATTTAAATGTTATTAATGAATCAGTTTAGTGTGGCCAAGTACTTAATAGGAAATATAATAATTTGTTAAAGCCTTGGTACAATATTATTTTTGTGGTAGAAAACAACTACTTTAACTAGAATATTATCGTTCAAGGGGCTAATAAATCAACTGCTTTCCCTTAATTAAAGCTTTTAAATATAAGTTCCAATGTGACCAAGTACATTTATCATTTACAGTCTGACCAAGTTCTGTTATAATTCGCAGTATGACGAGCATTTAAATTAAAACAAATTTGTAATACTGAAGTTTTAGTCTGAAAATACTTTTAAGATTTCTTTTTACTTATTAAAATGCTAATTGCTTACAATTTCTGGTAATTACAACTTTGAAAATCACTTGATTTTTCTCATTGTGTAGCAGGGCAGCGAAACCCATAAAAACTCCAGACGCGGCTGGGTAAGAACTTAACATTTTTTCGGGCCGGCTAAAGCCAGGGGAATTGGCCAAGTGCTTGAGCCACCGGGCAGCCACCACTCGAATGCACTGCATCTTGGGGTGGTCTCCGATCCGGGCTCCCTACCTCTCATCCTCATCCCCCGCCTCCACCTCAGCCATCCCTTTTGGTCAGCGCGTCCAGGCTGCAGCGTTTCTGGGCTCTGGTGCGGGCTTCTGTCTTGGACTTGGTCTTGGTCTTGGGCTTGGGCTTGGGCTTTCGGGCTCTTCGGGGTGTGTGCAACGAACCAACATAAAAAGTTATGAGTGTCTTGTGAGTTTTGTGCCAAAGTGCGGTTTGTAAGTTCCCCTCCCGCGCCTGCTGCTACCTGCAACTTCTGGCTTTTACCTCCGCCTCTTTTCGCTACTTGTTCAAAATTTATGCGGTAAATTCTTAGCGCGCACTTTATGTTCGAAGCAAAAGTTAGGGCTACGTGTAGGATCCACCGTCACTTCGCCTCCTTCTCTTCCTCCCCCTTTTGGTGGCCACAAAACTATGCCAAGTGTCTGGGAGTCTCGGCTTCCACGGCTTGACTCGGAGCTCGCTGCCGTAACCAGGCCCGTTGAGCGGATTCCGAGTTTCTCTCGGCAAGGTGATAAATTCCTGGGGCAGGTTGTCCAGGAAACGGCTGTATGGGATTGCAATAAAAGGTTTTTAAGGTGCTCAGGGAGCTGGGAATTGGGAATTCCTGCGGGAAATGATCGATCTTGTCTTGTGTTTTACTACAGTTTTGCATGATCTTCGCTGTTCGTAATGATAAAAACTTTATGTCCTGGTAATTAGTGGACCTAAGACCTCGGCCCCTCTCCTCACATGAGCCACAGTTGCGTTTTACTGCCCTCAGGACCAAATTTAGAAGCTGTTAAAAATGTTAATTTGGGTCTTCATTAAGTTTGCAGTAAAAATAGAGTTGGAAAACCTTTTTATATTGAAGAAGAGTTTAATGGCCTGAATGAGTTTACTTTCGACTTCATGACAGGTCTTGTCTAAAAAATTATATATTCTACTTCTTTCCACATTTTTTATAGTATTTTTTAAGGGAAGTTTCTGTACACTTGAGGTTTTTATATATGCGATTTTACTTTTAAATAATAAAATAAATTGATTGGTTTCTGTAACATATAGAACCAGCTCTCCCCCTGACCACGTACCTACCTACCCCATCCAGCGGTCCCCTCCTCTGACAAATTTAATTGAATGCAGCTCCCCCTCTTTGTGTGTGGGCACGAATATCTATCTGTCTTCGCACTCGTCCTTCCAGCAGCGTGTCCTGGGCCGTCCTTGCTGTCCCTGCCGTCTGTTAAGTGCCGCGACGCAAATATTATTAAAGTTTTTGGTGCGTTTCAGCGTGAAATTGATTTTCATACGCCTGCTCGGCCACAATCAAATTGCCGAAGCATGCACACACGTTAAATAGCACAAAAAAAGAGATATAGTATGTGCACACTCGCATCTGCTGTGTGCATACGCACTCCCGATACCCTGTAGGTGGGGCCTGTGTGTGTGTTTTTAATTTAATAAGTGCGGTGGTGGCCACCCACGATATTCAAATACCCGGAACCCAGAGCCCGTAACCCGTAACCCGTACCCGTAACCCCGGCTTTGTTTCGAGTCCTCCTCCGGCATGCAAGTCACATTCTCGATTGCCAATCAGCGTACAATTGAAGCAGCATTAATATGAAAGGGGATCAAGGGAGGGCCAGAAAGACGAGCAGCAACAAAATGGTGGGGAGGGGAAAAGAAGATTTCCCGTTGACATTTAACAAAAAATATTACAAAAAACAAACCTGTGGGCTTGGCGAAATGCTGCTGGTAAAAATAGTGAACAACGCTTGCAAATAACAAACACCGAGATTTGATTTTCATGCACGTATACCTGCGTCAGGTGGATAGTGGCTTAGTTGAGCGGAACGTGCATGCGGTTGAGGTGCAGCTACCAAACTGGGTAAATGGGTAATGCTTTAGCCAGAGAAATGGATACACAAATCGGTGGCAGAGAGAGAGCTATGATGGTGCTGCTGCTACTCGGAAGAGGAGTTAGCGAAGGAAATCATTAATGACTTCCTCTGCTCGAATGGGAGAGCCACCCAAGAGGGCCATTTGCTACGCGCTGCGTCTTCCGTCCAGGAAATCAACCATAAGCCCTCAAAAAATAAAAGCGGATATAGCCAGGACCAAGTTTTATTCGCCATCAGAAACTAACCCCTTTTTGCGAAAGAAGCAAAAACAGATCCCTTCAATACCAGAAAATAAGAGCCGGAAAAAAGCCATCTCCAGCAGCATTGATTTCGAATGGCAGCAGCACAAAATTGTGTGTTTTTCTCGACTTGAAGCCCGGACGAAAAAGCACTGGCCAACGGCATGCAAATGGCTCCAAAAGCCCGCCCCCTGCCTCGCCACTAATCAAAACTAAATGCACAAAACTAATGCCATTAATTCCAGTAGACAAAATCCGAATGCAAACGGGCAGAGAGAGCAGTTTCGCTCGGCTTTTTGGCTGCCATAATTGACCCACATCATTAGCCCAAAGGAAATGAGCTGCCGCTATTGCTGTGTGGAGCTCCGAAAACTGGGTTTTCTTTTTTTTCCTGCAGTCAGGACTCCGCTGCTTTGAAGCTTCCAACTACAAATTACTCGGCGGGTGAGGGAAACTGAAAATGAAAATGGGGGAAAGCACCGACTTGAGCTGAGCGCTGGAAAAAATTTTATTTTGCCATACTTCAAATGAAATTATCTGCACTTTGAATGGGGAATGGGGCCGGGGGTGCTGTTCACTGCAGTTTGTTGTGTGCAGCTGTTAAAAAGGGGGTCATGTGCAGGAGCACCTCCTGGATGCTGCACCCGGCAGCCTCCTTATGGCAGCAGCTCACGCACACTGGCAATTTGAAAGGAGAAAAAATAAAAGAAGAGGCCAGGAGGGGCGGGCAGCTGACTCCTTGTTTGCACAGTCCAGCAGGGCACCTAACCCACAAGCCCCTTGAAGTCCCCCGATGCTTTATGTGTTGTCCTTGCCTTGGCAGCAGCAGCAGCAGCAGCTTCTTGCTCCCTGCTCCTGGCTCCTCGAACCGGCCCCCTCCGCCAGCACAAACACAACCAAATTACTTTGCATAACCATGCAGCTTCAATGGCAGCAGTGTCTGTGTGTGCATGTGTTTTATAAAGTAAAACAATCCTGGCGAAAACGAGAAACTTGGGACTTCATGATGGGGCACTTAAACTAGTTCAAAAATTTTCCTGCTGCTCCGTCAACGGCTTTCTTTTCGCCGCTTTGCTATCATGTCAACCGAGGGCACATATCCACAGGAGCAGGAGCAGGAGCAGGAGCAGGAGCAGGAGCAGGAGCGGAAGCAGGGAGTGGGTTTTGTAAATAAAAACATGCTATGCCACCATATATGCTTTATATGCTATACATATAAAGAGGAGTTTGGGGCCGGGGAAGGACCTCCACCTCCATGCGGGTTTTGTTTATGGTCTGGGTCGCATTTTATATATTCCAGGACGCTGGGCGAGCTATACTTTGCTTTATGGCACCCCAAAGTACACAGTGTCTGCTGCAAGTCCGCACACACTAAACACACTCACAGACTGCACTGCTGCACTCCAGAACTATCCTGCTGCGTCTGGCTTCGATTTTTGTTGACCTTCCTCTCGAGGCTAGAAGCTCTCCGGCTCTCGAGAGTTTGTTTTCCAGAAGTTCACTGTCAGTGACGATGGGCTACCCTGGATCCCGGGATGATCTCGCAGCTGGTGCCACCGCGGGATCTATGAACCCGAGGCAGCGGCAGCCCTAGCCAGACCCGCAACCAACCCAACCAATTACAAGTAAAAAACTTTCCGCTAGCATAATTCCGTCCAGTTCGCTGGGTATTTTCACTTGGCTGCTCCTGCCAACACCTTGGGTCGAGGGTCGAGTGCCGAGGGGTTGGGAACCCTAGTTCCTTCTAACCCTAAGCCCTCCGGCTGAGAGGGCAGCCCGACCGAAGCTATTTGTATGCAAACCTCGGAGTCCTGGAGTGAGGGGAGTACCACGCCCACAACCCTTACTACTCCTCAAGACTGTGAACCCTGCTCGGGCTCGGTCTCGGTCCCGGCTCAGCATCCCCTTGGCACCTTGTGAAAATATATACCAAGGCGTCGCTGCTGCTGGGGCTGCTTCTCCTCCTGAATTTACCTTTAATGTCATTTTGTTGCATTTTTATTTATTTATTATAGTGTCGCCTCCTCCAGGACTTGCCTCCCCTCCGAGGCTGATGCAGCTGCTCCGCTGCCTCGCACGGGTACTTTGTTTGGCACTTTATTTATATTTAAATTTGTACCTCAAAGAGTGTTTAGTTTCGCCGTGAGCTTAACTTATTTTCCTACGCTCGGAAAAGTTTCCTCCTCTTTTTTTTACTTTTTGTGTTTTCTTTGCTTGTGGCCAAGAAATATTGTCCTGCCTGGCGAGATAACTTGTTGTCGTCGGCACAGAAAAAGAGACAAAACTGATTGTCAAAGGCAGCACCTGATAGCCAGCACCGCCTGCTTCCTCTGCGGTTGCTCCTTCCCACCGAAGCCAAGTTTTCGGCGCGGCTTCCTGTTCGATATTCAAAGAGCTACCCGGCAAGAGGAAGGCGAGCTGTATAAGTTGGCCAAACTTTTTAATCAACTACAGCTCAACTCACAGTCGGTTGGGCAGTCGCAGCTACTAATTCTTGGCCAAAACGGGCAACCCTGTGGCCCCCATCGTCATAGAGGGTGCCTTCAGAGGTTGCCATTTCATAAACTTTAATCGAAATGTTTTACTTCGAGCAACGAGCAGGAAACTTTCGCCACTTGCCAACCTGGGAGCGGGGGAGGAGTGAGTGTCTGTCACCTCGTGGATCTCCCAATCTCCCAATCTCCCAGACTCTCCTCCTCCTCCAGGAATCCCCCAGCTCGCCTGGCGCTTTTTCACTATTTATCATTGTCAACTTGAGTGCGACGTTTGGCGCTGCCACTGGTGGCGATGTCGGGATGCTGGGAAGCTCGGCTGCTGGGATGCTGCGATGCTGCGATGCTCGGTTGGAAACTGGTAGCCGATGCAGGCGACGCTCGCCGGCTCCGTTGATTTATCTTTCCGCTAAGCAGATGTAACATTATACGCCACAAATACATCCGCCGTCTGCGACGCCATAGCCGCCGTCCGCTGACAACTCTAGCCAGGATGTGGAGGGAGGAGATGTGCCCAGAGATGCCCAGGGGTGCAATATTTCGTACGTTGTCAAATGGGCAAAGGAGAGACCCGAAAAAAGCCGAAATAACCCAAACCCACTGGGTCGGACCCAATGGTCAAAGTTTCACGAGGAATCCATCTGAGGCTGTGGCTACCTGAAAGAGGTTTCGACGGAACCAGTGACATTTCATGTTTTTTGGTAGCGCACATCATCGAGGGTGAATTCGCTTTGTTTCGAGGGAAGATGAGACATCGGGAAAATGTTGAACACCAATGAGGTGTGCTTCCCTGAGGGTCCTCTTGCTATTTGGAATCATTTTGAGACTGCCTTTGTTTAGTACTTTAAAAATTAAGCAGTTTATAAGTTATTAAGTTGACGGTTAACTAATAGAATAAAGTTCGGTTTCTGTTGTTTCCAATTTCAAATTGCTTCAAGTCTTTAGTGTTTAAGCCATAAACCCCAGTATCTTTAGTAATTTCTCGGCAGTCTTCCCCCAAACTCTGTATTGGCAGTGTATCACCGCACTCGCATACTCAAGTTGCCTCCCCCGAAGCCATAACATTCTCTTTATCTCTGGCTGGTGTTTAAATTTTTTAACAATTGCCGCCAGCAGCAGCAGCAGCGCAAAAATGTCGAAAAAAACGAAACAAAAAATAACTACGAAAAAAGAGAAGCGAGCGAAATAAATATAAAAACTTCCCAGCAAAGCGTCGGCAGGTCAAAACCTGGGCACGGCCTGGCCAGAAAGAGACTGTCCGTCGGTAGAGATTCCATTCCGGAGACGGAGACGGCGGCCTGGACGCAGACAGGCCAGAGACTCCCCCAGCACACAATGTTTGTTGCTGTTGCTACGACTATTATATTTATTATTATTTTGCGATTCAAACGAAGTGATATAAATGTGTCACGTTTTGCGAGTTCACACATAGTCCGCTCCGCTCTGCTCTGCTCTGCTCAGCTCCACGCTGCCCCACTCCACTCCGGAGATCTGCAGATCTGCACAGACACCATACAGGTAGAGGTAAGAGCAACAACAATCAGCTAACACCAACACCAACGCCTCCTTTTGTTTTCCAGTCCAGCCCCTCACGCCTTGCCGGCTTTACTCTGATTTTGAATACCCTTAACGGGGGAGTATCTTGAGTGTAAGCTAGAGTCACTAGAGAAGTTTGGGTATGGTTCTGTACCATATTATTAGCTAGAGAATAGTCTGAGTCTAGTCTATGTATTTTATTTATAATTAAATGCTTCCAATTCCCTCTTCCTGCAACTTATATTTGCTCTAATTAATTACAAAATTACAAAATAAATTCCTAACAAATCCTGTTCAATTATAGAGGAAAAGTTCATTATAAAAATATAAAGCTGAATGTATACATCCCATTTGTACTCAAAGATGGAAACTTTACTTCCAACTAAATTATTTAGAAGGGTATTCCAAACTTTGGCCATAGCAGCCAATGATTCAGTTTTTCTTCTTTTGTACTCTGTTTGGTTTGGTTTTCTTTCGGGGGGTTTTTGTTTCTGTTTCTTTTGAAAGTTTGCGCAACAATTTCGTGAGCGCTGGAAGATGATTTGTGTTTGGAACTCGGGCTCGGACTATGGTAACTTGGGACTGGCCGGCCGGCCACTGGGACTCTCCACTGGCTCGATGCCCCATCTGATACACGTCCAGCGGGCGTTGCGAGCAGCAGTCCCAGTCCCCTCCGAGGCCAGCATCCAGCATTGTTCGGACTTAATTCTGTTGTTTTCTGGACTCGCTGCATTGTGCTTGGAGTCAGACTTGGACTTCTTGGCTTCTTTGCATTATTCCTGGCACAGGACCGACCGGGCCGGGTATCAGTTACTGCTGATCAGCATTAGCACCTCTGGTGGAGGCCTCGCCTCGTGAATTGCTCGTACGTGTTGGTTATGAGGAAAAGGCCATTGTGCATCCCAGAGATACACGGGTTGGGGGCCATCATCATCGTCGTCGTCAGAGTCGTTGTCGTTGTCGTGGTGTGCGAAATTATGTGCCATCATCATCGCAGAGGAGGAAAAATGTGCATCAGAGGGGCAATGACTATCTGCCGGTGCTCCAAACTTAATTCGAGCCACGGCAACGGCGCTGGATTGATCCATGTGTGCCAGACTCCGACGCGAACTGCATCTAATTTGTGATAATCTGTGGGAAGTGCACACATATACCGGCTGACTCCAATTGCAATCGGACTAGGGCAGTTGTGGGAAGATTTCCGAAGAAGCTCTCCGCGTGCAGCAAAGGCGCGGACAGGCCATTCAGCCAGATGGGAAAGGTGTTGATAGTCGGCTTAATTATGATTATATAATGAAATGATTGCCACAGAAACAACATGTGTACGGTGGTGTAATTCGACGGGGAATGAGCTGATTACTGCACTTGATTGGTGGTTGCGGAACATGGGGAAGTGTTTTGGGAATGCGATTGGATTGGATGGAGATTGATCTATCACAGAGCGGGGGATAGTTAACTAGCTGAGAGTCTGTCAATAATTACAAGAAATAATTTAAGTACATTTACATTATTTACTTTATATTCTAAGTCAATGGGAAAGAGAAAGTTTATATAATATTAGCTAAAATATATCATTTAATAAACCCTTATTATTTACGTATGCATTTATTTATAGAATTGTTTTATCCTTTTTAGGCTCCTTACTGCTGATTGTAGACATCCTCCCACACAGCATCAATCCATCTAAGCCGCTCCGTGAGCATTTGCTCCACTTTCACTCACTCGATTCCAATTGAAATTCCGTCAAAGTGTGTTTAACCCGAAGAACCCAACCCCAATCCCACATGTGGCCCATTATAATTGGGCTTAGCCCGGCTCCTCCGCCCAATCTCAATCCCAACCTGCGTTGCCGTGGCAGGCAGACAAACCGCAACCCAATCAACTTTCTTGCTGCCAACCCCATCACACTAATTGTATGTCCTGGCGCAGGCTTTGCCAAGGGCTTTTCCCCCCATCCAATCCTGCAACCCTTCGGCCTACCTGTCGTTTGTTTTGTAATGCAAATCTTTTTGCTTTCATCTGCTTGTTATAAATCGAAAGCTATTAACCAAAAAAAAGAAGGCAAGAAAAGGGGAGAACTCCAATTTCTATGCCAACTGTACGCCCTTCGCCCCATGTCCTTTGTGGCCTCTGCATGTGTGTGTGTGTGAGTGCTCGTGTTATTTGCATTTGAATCATTCGTTTGTGCGAAATCAGATTAAATCGCATAATCGAATCTGATGCTATATGTGTGCCGACTATATAGAAAAACGATGACAAAGAGCCAATGCAGGCGCAGGAGCTACCAATCAGATGGACAGCAGCGCAGGAGAAAAACACAAAATAATAAAAAAAAAAGAACAAAAAAATCGGAAGAGGAAAAATTTATGTATTGTATAAAAATCAATAGCGATGGGAGGTATTGAAAATCCTATGCACATAAACCCGGGCACGTACAAAACGTTTCTGGCTCCTGGTTCCCAAAAAAAAAAATTCAAGGAAGCCCAGAGAAGACAAGGTGGGGAAAAAGCAACCACAGGAGCTCCCAAAGTTATACCAGACACATGCGGCGGGAAAATACTTTTCAAAGTGAATCAACAAAATCGCAAACCGAAAAAAAGTGAAGCAGCAGGAAAAGGGTTGAGACAGAGATAGACTCCTGTTGAATCCCCCGGATTCCGGAATCTTTTTGTTTCAGCTGATCGGGAACGCCGAAGTTGGCTTGTTGAAAATTCAAATTAACTCGATCATAAAAGCCAAGATGAGACCCAGTTCGGGAACCCTTCAAATCCGAATCCAAATCCAAGTCCTCATCCCCGAAAACCCCTTCTTGTTTGCCCCACACTTTACGCTACATTTTAACTTCAAATTAAGTTTGTGTGCACGTAGCAAACTCAACAACAACAACAACAGCAAAAGGCAAACCTTTTTTGCCTTTGATTTTCCATTTCTTTTTTGGCCTGGCTTGCACTTTTTTTTTCTTATGCCGCCTCAAGTGGCCTCAAACAGCATTCGAGTTCGACTTCTTCGCTCGTCTTGGTTTCTGTGAAAATAGTTCGTTAGCCTTTCCAAAAAGAAGGAAAACTAAATTGTGCTCCGCGCCCCCTCCAACCGCCTTTTGCCATTCAAAAAGGGCAAAAGACTTTTCGGAGTCAGTGTTTGGGGGTGATTGGTTTTGAGCGAACCAAATTATTGGCATTTACTTCTCGTTTTGACTTTGTGCGCTGCGAAAACGTCACAACTGAAGCATCTAATGCGCTTACCGAGTGGAGGGAGAGCGGGGAGCTGGGTGTAGTTCATGGCCCAATCTTAATGCCGCCTAATTAGCAGCCTGAATGCGCTAAGACTACAAAAGCAGCCAAAATCAGCAAAAGCAGCCGGCAGGACGAGCGATAGAGAGACCGAGCTCTCCCGGGAACGAACGAAAGTTTTTGGCAAATTGAAAATGCGCAAAATGACTTTGACCAAATCCCCGGTGCCAATTGGCAAGTTACAAAAGCCAGCCAGCCCGTGCTGTCTGGGTGGAAAATGCTGAGTGAGCGGAAAATGCCACAAGGAAATGCCCTGCAAAAGAGCTGATAAATCGCACAATCCTGGGAATAGTTTGGATTGATGCAATAATTGGATGTTTTGGGAGAATGATAACTCGGATTTAAGTTGGTTATGTCAGGAGGAGGAGAAGTGTATCATGATTGCAGTCTGTTTACAGTTTAATCATTATAAACTATGCATTTATTAGCCCTTTAATGAAAAATATTGTTAAATTTTTATGAGGCCTTCAGATCACCTAGAGATAAATGCACACAACTTAATTAGTATTACCTTGTTGTAAGATTTTTAAAATTTTTATTTCTTTAGTACTTAGCATAAAGATTTATATTTATTTAAAATTCTTCAGTATTTTTCTTATACATATTTTTTTTTTATATATTCCCACAATATTCTCTTTCCCCCTAGAAAATCTGTTAATTTTACCACATATGGCTTACCTTCTCCCGATCCCCTCAGATCAGTTACATTATTTGCCAACTCGCAGTTTGCCAATTAACTAAAGCCAGAATTTCCACCGCCTTTCCCTGGGCTTATCCCAAACTCCATTAACCCGAGAGAATTGAAACATCGAAGTGAGCAGGCAGAGCGATCTACATTTATGACATTTCGATTGTTTGCCAATGATTTGCCAGCTCACTGGATGACCCAGCTAAATGTATAAAGCCGGGACACCGTGCTCACATAAGTATATCCTTCGGTAGGTCCTGTCAAACCCCCTGTCAATGCCATTATACCCGCTCCGAGCAGAGGGCACTCTGAATATGTGGCAAATCCGATCCGAAAACCGGCAGAAGCATCTCTAGCTTAGCATCCATCCCCTGAGAACACATTCCCCGAACATTCACCCCTCTCCCGCGGACTGATCCTCAGCTGTTGTTGGCTTTGTTTCGAATTCTTTTTTTGTTCAATTTGAATGATTTAACATAAAGCGAAAAGGTAAAGCCGAGCGGCAGACACACACAGGAACACCCCTCGCTAAATCTGTTGTGCTGTTGTGCTATTGTTGCTTCTTCTTGGGCCTTATAAGTGCGACTTCGATTCTCCAACTCCGCGTCTGAGACTGCGACTGCGACTTCGACTCCTTGCAACACGCGGCCAGAAACTTTAACAACCAACAACAAACGGCAAGGCAGCCAGCCAGCCAGCGAACGAACGAACGCGCGCAAATAATTTCAATCGTCGTGAATCATGAATAATTCAAAATCATCATTACCAACACCTTTTGAGCCGGGCCTGGGAAACAGGATGAGCGGCAGCAGGGGCACTGCTGGGGGTTCGGCACGCGGAGTGTTGCCCAAAATGTTCACACTTCCCAGAGGCTGGCAAGCTGGCAAACAACACAACTTTTGCTCAATCTGCAGTCAGCGCTTCGAGTGGACAATGGTGCGGGTGCGGGTGAGGTCGCAGGCGAGGATGAGGATGAGGATGAGAGCGAGGGTGAGCGTGAGGATTCGCGGAGCAGGAGGTGAAGGTGTAGGGCAGGAGATGCCGCTCAAGTGCTAAAGTGAGGCGGATTACCAAACCAGCAAAAGCAAAAGCAAAAGCCGGAGCTGTAGCTGTAGCTGAAGCTGAAGCTGTGTAGCAACCACCAAAGCGTTGACTACTTGTGCTTCACCCAAAAAAAAACACAGAAACAACAACTGAGCGGCAGCAAAGGAAAAAAATACGAACAGGGAAAGGTAACTCTCAAGAACGAAGGAAAAAATACCCTCCCAAGTCATAAATGCCTCAAACCCTTTTTTTAGATTTAATTATTAAAAGTGCGGTAAGGACACGATCGCCAATAACCTCATTAACTGAACAAAGAATTGGAATAATTATTCAGGAAATTTAAAAGGGAAATCGTAAGTAGAAAGGAAGGTAAGGATAACACACATTTATTAGCTTTCGTATAACCTCAACCCTTAGAATATTTTATTGAATATTTTATGCAAAACAACTAGCACTCAGTTAAGACTGTAGAAAGGCAAGCTTGGGAATAAATCATATAATGCCTAATTTAATAAAATATATCATACAACAAGGGTTTTTATATATAGTTTTTAAAAACCCAAAAACCTAATTAAAATTATTTACTAACTTTCTTAATCAGTAAGTTTTACTATCAATGTTTCCAACTCTTTCATCTATTTTTCTTTCGTATTTTTCCCTCAAATCAATGTACCCCGTGGCAGAGCATACAAAAACTGAAACAACAAATACACGAACAACACCTCCGCCCCCTTGGCACGCCTTAGTTTGAGGCTGCCGCTGCCGCTTCAGCGTCTATTGTATTCCATCGTCGAAATATGAGGCACGACTCTGGCATTAAACTTCAAAATAAAAAAATAACAAAAAATAAAACGAGCGCTGCAAAATGCCAAAATGCAGCCGTGGCGAGGACTCTGGTGTTGGCCAGGCCAAGAACAATAAAATGAGCACAACACCAGCGTCGAAAAAAAAGGAATACAAAAAGGCAGGAGGAGCGAAAAGATAAGCAGACGGAGACGGACGATGGATGCTGCCGAGGATGAGGACGCGGCTTGGAAGATGTCGGAGCTAGATGCTGGATGGAGCTCCTGCTGCTGGTGCTGCTGCTGGGAGCCACTTCAGACTTGGGATGTGCAAGTGTTGGCCAAGAAATAAAAGTTGCTGACCTTAAGCCAAGTCCTGGGTCTTTGTCTTTGTCTATGCAGCGCAAGTAAAGTTTTATTTTTTCCCATTTCCCGCCCCGTCTCGTGTTTTTTGTACTTTTAAAAGGATATGAGGCAAATACGGAAAGTTGTAGCAAGCTGCAGTGGCAGCTGTTTAATAAGTTCGAGCAATTAAAAGTGTTTTTAAAGGTGCTGCTCCGCGGAGGAACTTCTGCCAGTCGTAGACATTAATAGGCGCATAAAAGTGAAGTGGCGGAGGAGGAGATGCGCTGTGCACCGGCTTATGGCGTTGGCTTAACGATGTGAGGATCATAAAGGCGGCTTAATGATGCCACGAGAGGATCTCGAGTGGCTTGGGCCTCTTCCTCAGCTTTGTTGCAAGCGGATCTTGGCCGCCAGATAAGTCGAGAGGTGAAGGTGGCCCAAGCACGATCCATGTCGTACAGCCATTAGTGGACCCTCAGCGTCCTTCAGCCAAATTATTCCCTCAACTTCGAGTTGAGAATAAATTGCCGGCCGTCGCTTCACTTTCCGTTTCAAAATATCAAAGCCAGACCGGACCGGGCCAGACTCCGGCCTCGGGTACATTAAAAGTGCCCCGAAAACAAAATCCCACATCAATTTGGGTCATTAAAGTTCCGAGGAACACAAAAAACTTCGCCGCCAAATGCAGCCATTAAAAGTGCCAAACAAAATAATTTCCGATGGCGATGGCAGCAACAATCAACTATTAAAAAAGGTAGAAGCGTAAAAAGTGCACACAAAATCAAACATAAAATTAAATTAATGGCCTAAACACTCACCCGCATCTACCCGAAACTTTGTTGGCCGAATAAAAAAACGAGAAAAAAAGAAAGCACCAGAACAGAAAAAGGTTCAATCCGGGGGCATTAAAATTATGGAAAAAAGTAAGCGAATATTTCTTTGAGCTCTGCTCCGATATTTATATACATAAACCTATATATAAATTGGATGTTTACGAGGATATTTCCCCGATGTTTGTTTATGGCCGGACTTTTATACGGCCAGCTGGCGGGTAGCTTGGACCCATTCCCCACCAGCCGAAGATAAACGTTCCCATCGCTAATTTGAGTCTTTGTCACGTCTTACCATATGGAAATATTATTTGTAAATACTTTTATGTTCCGTACGTGACCAGGACGGGGGGTGGCCGGAGTGCGAGTGCCATGTCCGGATACGGGCACATGGGGGAATCCTGGGTCACTCCGGCGACCCCCAAAGACACAACACCAACACCGACCGAGTGCGAGTGCGAGAGTTCGACTCGCTTTTTATTGTGGCGACGAAATCAAATAAAGCGCTTCGAGTGGGTGCGGAAGTCTTCTGCCCTCGTGCACAAGTATGAAAAATGTATATTGCAAATTTGGCAAACGCAAATCCCTCCAAGAGGCAGAAATGTCATCGTAAAATTGCCAGACGGCTTAGCGACGGAGCAGCGAATAAATAAAAATTATTTCCAGATGACATATCAACGCGACTCTGCTCTGCTGACACCTTAAAACCCAAATGCGCTTATAATACAAAATGTTGCGTGTGCCCCCGAAGGAGCAGAGACCTCGGAATAAGAGAACCAAAAATAAGCGGGCCCAAATCCAGACCGGTACAAATTGAAACGTTGAAGAAATTACAAAACTCGCCAGACTCTGGCCAGGGATGAAGGTAGCGGGGAGACTCGAAAAGGAAGTCGCAGAATCGGGAGGACGACCGGAGGCGAATCGCAACTGTCAGTTGCCTGGGCTCCCCGTCTCAGACGTCAACTTAACGTGAATAATTGTCTAAATCCCAACGACAAACACTTATTGTCCTGGATTAGCAGGCAGTCGGCGAAGGAGACCCAGAGATAGGGACACAGAGAGCGCAGATGGAGGAGGAGGAGGTGGCTTCGCACCAGAAGCCCAAGGACTGCGTGTAAAAAATGAGTGGCAAAAACTTTGCCATTTTTTTCTCTTCACTTTTTTCATGCCACAGAAAAATTTTTTCAGGGGATAGTTGGGGCATATTAGTTGAGTGTTTCAGAACTAAAGGTAGGACACTGGGGGTTCTGGAGCTAAATGCTAAGTAAGCGTAACTAGGAATACCCTTAAGACAAACCCAAAGTAATATTTTTCCATCTCCTTTTAGGCTATTTGCCAATTAGATTCCTAAAAGTTCACAGAGCATTCCCTAGTCGTGACCCCTACCCGTCCCCGAGGTCAGTTCAGCTCTTTCTATTTGCCTCACTCGGGGTTTTCCCCAGGTGGCTGGGAGCAGTCTGGACCGGTAAGCGTTTTAAATTTAACAAGCTAGCTGGCCAGGATACCCACCATGGACAGAATCAGGACTCGAGTATATAACGCAAAAGTTTCAGCGTCGTCGCGCCTGGCCTCCTGCTTCATTTCCTCTGTTTACCTTCTGCATTTCCTTGCGTTCAATTAATTTGCCCACAATTTGGATGGCAAAAGACCCCCAGAAGTGAGGGGCTTTCGTAGCTAGGTATATAGGTATATATCTCTCAATTCAAAGACAAAACGCAAACTTTAAGTAGCAAAAGTAGCGGGCACAGCAAAGAAAGAGAAACCATAAGGGAGCTGGGAGTCAGGAGCTGGGAGCCAGGAGCCGGGAGCCAGGAGCTGGGAGCCAGGAGCTGGGAGTCAGGAGCCGGGAACCGGGAGAACTCAATATGTAAAGCGGCATTGTGGAAAAGTTTCTCCGGGAGCGGAGATAGATCCCCTGCGGAGGCGAAAGTTGGTCCAAACTATCCGTGAAACCCCTTCACAAGTCGCAGGACCCAGCTGCCAGCAGCAGTTCTCCTGCAGGAGCAGCAACTTCAGCAGCAGCAGCGGCAGCAGGTGAGCATCGGCAACTTTTCGATTTCTTTGCTGACACGGCAAGTGCGTTTTTCAGACCGGGAATGCGTTATGGCAACAGCAATTGCAATGGCACCCCATGTGTGCCGAGTCACAGCTCTGCAAATTGTGAGACATTCGAGGTTATGTTCACGGAAAGTGGGGTTAAGTACGCTTCAGTTGGATTCAATCAGGCAAAGTCTTGAAACTCTTACGCCCTTAGACAAATTTAATTGTGAGATAGGTAAAAGAAAACTGTTTATAAGACGGGATCATTATATATTGTATTCCCTCTTGGGGAATCTAATAACCTAACCTAACTTTTGAGGTTATGTTCACCAGGAATAGGGTTAATTTTCAAGGTAACTACGTTATGTTAATTTTGATATATGTGTATGCCAGCCCAGACCTTAGATCCAAACCCGCTTGATTCATGCTTCATTAACTTCGTGACCGAAATTTCTTAATTAAAAACGAGTCCAGCCGCCGTCGTCGGGGATTGCATTCAATCCAAACACAATCCGAATTCGTTTACAATTGCCAGTTGGCTGCAAAGGATTAGTTTCAGATTTGTTTACCTCTCTAACAAGGAGCTAGCCGAAAAAAGGGGCACCGAAATAACCCCAGACCCGAAACCGGTTATCAGAGTTGGTTTTTCGAAAGGGACGAACCTACCACTGGCTACCGACTGCTCTGATATATGAGCACCCTGGGCAGGACGAAACTTATACCGAGTCTATGCAAATCTCGGGCAGAAAGGGACAAAGTTTTTAACACACCGTGCAAAGCCCGGGCTCGGACAAAAAGGATATACGAGATGATATATATGCAAATGCCATTTGAGAGGGTCGTTGTGGGTGTGGATGTGGGTGAGGGTCCTTTTCTGAGGCGAGAACTTTGCTGTTGCTGCTCCTGCTACTGCTGCTGGTAATGTCCTTCAAGCCTACGAGGGTCCTGTGCTTTTAAAACTTTAGCCTGTCGAGGAGCGCTGGCTTTAAGCACAACGAATTTCAATTAATAGCCAAAGACAGACACACACACTCTCCGGAGCCGAGAGCCATTTCCTGCCAGTGTCCCTTAGCCCCGCCCACATCCTGCCTGCCTAGTGCCTGCCTGCTGCCTGCCGCCCGTCGGCTGACACTAAGCCCAAAGGCTACAATCAGCTCAGCTGTGTGCGGACCACCAAGTTCACTAGACAATTTATTTTTGCTTTCGATTTTCCAAGCTGTCAGTTCACGCTTAAATGCGCACAGTTCAATTTAAAATGGGTAGCCCAGGACATGCACAAGGATACGCCTCTGTCAGTTGCTGGCTGCGGAGCCTGTCGCTGTATCCGAGTTTCTCTGGGCATCTCCTGTGCGTCCTGCGCGTGTATCTGTGTATCTGCGGCTGACTCCGCCGCCTGCAGTCGCAGTCGCACTCGCAAACTGGGTTAAGAGGTTGTTATCCTTATGCCGTGTTTTTGAAAATAGGCAACTTCGCAGCAGCCACCTCGTCCTCGTTGTCCCTGCTAACCGCCCCTGGTGGCCTGTTTGTGATGCCCCTGCCTCATATCCGCTGCAGACACACGAAACGTCCTGCCTGCCAAACCGCAGAGGGAGCAACAGAGCTCTCCTCTGTGTGTGTCTCTCTCTCTCTCTGTGTGATGATCACAAGGATGCCTCGTGATGATGAAATTATGAGCGCAAAAGCATTTGCATTCATTATGTATGAATTTTTTCATTCCCCAGCTGGTATGTTGCTCTAGAAATTAAACTAACGCCGCTCGTTAGTCTCAGTCGCAGCTCCGGATGGGCTGTTATACGGCTATAAGGCTATATATGGACATGGTAAGGATGGCGGGGGGATTCTAGAGGGGAGGCGGGAGCGACGGCTGCTTAAATGCAATGCCACAAAGCGTTAATGGGTTTTTTCGCATTTCTTTTGCAATTTTCATTATTATTTACACTTGGTAATGCCTTGCGTACGCGAGTTTATGCCCGAGTGCTGTCTTTGTAGGGCACACAATATGCTATTTGGATTGCTAATTGAAGAGCGAACCGAGCTTAAGGCAATAATAGCAGTCTTGGAATGTATACCATTTATAAGTATATATTTATTTCATGAGTAAAAATAAAATTCATTTAAGAGAGTATAAATAGGTCAGAATACTCTGATGTAAATGAAAATCCTTTATAAATAAGAAATTTTAAATTGTATACCATCCACTCACAAATAACGAACTTAACTTTGATAAATGGCTCTCCTAAAATAATACAAAATACCCTCAACGAGCCACCCTAATAAGAAAAGTCCTTTGAGTGACATTTTCTGCGGAGACAGAGAGCAAGAAATGAACCATTTATAACTTTATTATCGCCTGCCCATTGTTGATAACTTCCTTTTTGTGCGTTAAATGCATTCAAATTCTAATTTCCCCAAACCAACTTTTTACACAAAAAAAAAAAAGGAAAGGAAGAGAGAAGCTGCTGGCTAAGGTTCTCGGTTCTCGGTTCCAGGTCCTGGCGTGTCCTGGTAGCAGGCGGGCCACTTTTTCTTGTGCTAAATGATTACACTTAACTAGATTTGCATATATTTAAACATTTCCTTATGCGCACGCAACACGAATTGTGTGCACGTGGTTCTCGGCACTCGCTGCTCCGCCTGAGTCCTGCTCCTGTGTGTGTCCTGTGCACAAAAGGATTATTAAGGAGCTTCATATGTAAATGAAAACCAAATGCACACGACGACGAGGACGAGGACGAGGACAACGACAACGACAACGACGACAGATGAGCGGAGGCTGCGAAGGAGGCGGAGGAGCGAGACAGATAACCTGGAAGCCACAGTTTGGCAAACACAGGCGGAGCAGCAGTCGGAGCACAGCCAGACACTGTTTGGCCAAGGATCCAAAGGGGAATCCTGCAGAGCGGGCACTGTGTGCGTGTGTGTGGGGGGTGGCTACCTTGCGAGACCGGCTAGAAAGTAGGTGAAAGCCAGAGGCAGACGGAAAGCCAAGTGGAGTTACCCCATACCCGCACCCGTTCGCTCGCCTCGTTCGTTGGCCCGTAATTTATGCTTAAGATAAAGTCCTTGAATAAATACATGGAAAATCCTTTGAAATTGAAATTAAATACGAATATCATCTTTTTTTTATACATATACGAGCGAGACAGCGATGGAGACGGAGATGGAGGCCCAGAGAGTTGCAGACAAAAGGCAAACGGGAAATGAAATTAACATTTGAGTGCGCTTTCCCAAAATTAAACGAGACTCCAACTGGGCTCGCATCGGAATGAATGGAGTGAGTTCCTGGGGTCGGTATTTATTTATTGAAGCTTCTTTGGGGCTTTGGATATGTGAGCCATCTTATTTAGCATTTTTGGCATTTTGCTCGGCTTAGTTTCGGGGGGAAACGCACATAGATTGTGTGTGTGGAAAAACATTTTTCTTAGCCATTTGCCATATGAAATTAATTTTACAGTCAGCAAGCACATGTGCAGCTTTCTGTGGCGAATAAGCCGAGAAGCAATTTAAGGCGAATTTATTTGGGTAAATTTTGGGGAAAGGGGATACAGAGTGTGGAGTTGGCAGTTGGCAGTTCCGAGTGCGGCTTTGTGGTTACCTCTGGAAAATTGCAGGGAAATTGGAGAACGTGCCACTGCGGATATATATTCTTTTAATCTGAGGCGTTTAGGAGACGGCGAGCCTCCCTTTCGAGCACTAAATCGCCCTCAAAGAGGAATAAGTCGCACAAGGACGACGACCCTAAACTGTTGCATATTTTTCAACTATTCCATCTTCCATCTTCTCCCCCAAATCTTCTATTCCCATTTGTATTTCTTCCATTGTTCGGGCTCTCAGTTTTCCCCAAATTAAGTTGTTTCAGCTCTAAGCTTTCCCAATTCAAATTTAAATTCCAGTTTGCTGTCTCAACCCCCGAGAGAATTACATATTAACAATCCTCTTTGTGCTCGAATCTGCTTTTCATTTTCATTTTCATTAAAATTAATATTAATTTTACCTGTGCACACACACTGCTTTAAATTGCATTGCCACAACCGAAAAATCCCATTGAAGTTGCAGGCAGTTGCATTTGTGTTGTAGTTTTTCAGCTTTGGCCAATTGGCTCATATAAATTGCATTGGATTTTTCCAAGCGTTTCCCTCTCGGCAAAGTTGTATTATTGGAAAAGCAAACATATTGCCGGCTTTGCTATGTTAAACTTTTGTTATTGCATTTTGAATTTGCGGTCGCACTGGGAATGGACATGGAAACGGGAATGGGGAAAGGCCTAAGGCTTGGGCATAGAAAAGCAAAGCACAAAAATTAATTATGAAACATTGTGCAAACTGTGTAAATATGTATCAATGAAAATGCAATGCAAACAAAGCATTCTCTCGTCGACTGACTGGCATCCCAGGTGAGCCCCAAACATTTAAATGGGATTTGAAAGTGATTTCCCAATCAATGCAAATAGTTTACAAACATTTCAAAATTGGCACACAGAAATTGAAATATTTCCATAAGAATTATAATAACCCTCGGCGAAAATGCCCCTTGACTGACGGCACTAGAATGTCCGAAAAACCCCCCGAAATATCCCGGAATATTATGCTGCAAATTTCAACACTTTCCCCCAGCGGAAACAATGGCAGAATGCTAACCAGAGTGGAAATTTCGGGCGCGAAAATAGATACATCATAGATTCTGTTACCTAGTCAATTTATATATATTTGGCTGCGATTTTAGTGCCGGCCCGAGAGCGAATCAAAAACCATCGAAAAGTGTCTAAAATGTGCACAATTCGAGTGCGGGTGCGAGGCCCATAGGCTATATAAATTTCAATCTATCATTTATTTAAGTCCTAGGCCAGCAGTGGCAGAGGGGGCACGGCACAAGAGCAGAGGAGCACAGGAGCACAGGAGCCGAGCCCGGACCCAGAACCAGACCCAGGCCCTGGCTGGGCTCTCATTGCCATAAATCCCCATCAGAGATACGCGTATATTTATTTACTGCAGCTCTCACACAGATACGAACGCGGCAGCGGCCAGGACCACGTTGGGCGACAAAAATTGTAGCCGAAAAATAAAATAGCAGCTCCTCCCGCCACCCGTTTTCATATTTTATTTGGGTTTTATTTGTTGTGCCTTCGCTGCTGCTCTCTTTTTCTAGTTTTCTCTCGTTCATTTTTCCTGTGTAAATATTTTGGAAAATGCGTTTTTCTTTACTGCCGCTACTGTTGTATCTTTTTATACACCTCGCTCTCGTCCTGCTCTATTTATATATATATATATATAGAGCGCAATGAAAAAAGGTTTTTTGTGACAGGATCCCGCTGGGCTGCCAATTTTTATGGTTAAAATATTTGTGTTGCTCTCGTTTGGAGCGCCCGGCAACCTGCTAAAATATTTATGACAAGCGCCGGGGAATACCCGCCGTACAATATTTCAATATAGCGAAAATAAAATTCTTAATGTTTGGTTTGTAATTAAAAAAGTCCAATTGAAAACGCCCCGGAGGAGGATGGCAAATGGAAAATGGAAGATGGGAAGTGGAACTGCAGCCTGAAGTGGCGGTCGTAAGTAGCCCAAATGAATTTTTATTGCCGTTCATTAGGCATCGAATGGCATCGAATCAATCAATTGTGTGGCATTTCAATATCCCCGATCGGAATGAGATCATATAGGGGTGCGACGTCCATAAGTAGGGGCGGGGGAAAACTATTGGCCAAGCCGGAAAACCCTTCGGTAAAAGGGCAAGAATATTGTGCATATTGTACTCGATTCCATGCCATTGGGGACCTTCGACACTGTGTGTTTTCCCAACGAAACTTTTAATTACCCGCTCTCCGTTTCTGGCCCTCTTTCTCTGCGATTTCCATTCTCTCTTCTCAGTGCTCTGTTATCTAGTCTCCATTCTCCGCTCGCCTGCATTCGGCAATTCCAATTAAGCTATCATATTCTTGTCTCGGAAACTTTCCCCGAATCAAAACTTGTGGCCTGGCATCCCCATCCGTCCCATCCCGGTTTCCCGGTTTCCCGCTTTTCTTCTCTTTTCCCATCCAAACTGGGCTAACTAATGTGTTCAATTTGGTTCCCGGGCTGCACAACATAAACTTTATCTTAATAATTTAGCATATTCCATAAGTTTAACATTTTCATAGAGCCTAACTTCTGCATATATTACGGAAACTATACTACATTTTTCAGAAACTAGTAACGAACGGGAGAATGTTATAGGAAATGCAGAACTTGGATTTAAGGATTTCTTGGTTTTATTTACAGAAATCATTATTGCTAAACCTATTCTACTATAAATATGCTAAACATATATTCAAAACAAAGGTATGATGGTAAACGTATTTTAAAATTAATTGGGTTTTTGAAAATAAATGAAAATAGTTTCTTAAATTAAGTAACCTAACTTACTTTTGAAACTCTTTGTAAAAACTTATTTGTGTTTACCAATTTGGGGCTTTTATATCTAATAAAATTAATAAAAACATAAACGATTCTATATAAAATCTTAATTCAGTATCAGATATGAAAATAAATAAATGTTTTTAAATTTTAAATGGATTCTCTAGAACATAATTTCATTTTAAAAGCATTTTAATAGGAACAAATGTTTTCTTTATTATTATTACCGAAAATACATCTTTTTCTTTTAATAAAAGATACATTATTTAATTGGTGGAGTTAATCGATTTATTAATATAAAATGTTTTAAAACCAAGTAAAGCTAAACAATACAAACATTTTCAGTAGGAATTATTGAACAAAATGGATTTCTGTAAGCTTTGTAATTAAGTTATATTTTATATTAGGTTAACAATTTCTAATTTGACAATAAGTTCAGAATAAATCATCCTTTTTAAAGTGATTTTATTTATATTTCCAAAATAGAATTTTCCTTAAACATTTAATTATTTTTAAGCATCTCAATAACCAATTATAAACGTTCCCCTGGTGGTCCTATTGGAATTTTCTACGCCAGAATATGTGGCAAGTTTTGGGCCCTTGATGCGGATGCAGCACCTGCAGCAGTTTTCCCGCTACTTTTCATTCCCTCCCTCTTCCTCTTCGTACCCATTTTCTTTTGTGGCCAAAATGCAGAATGCAAAACTGGGAAAAACTCTAAAGAGAAGAGCACAAAAAAAACAGAGAAGCTGTGGGAGGAGGCGGAAATACTGATTGAATGGCATTCCATTGAAGTTGATGGATGCATTAAGAGGTTTCCCGGAGCTTCCAGCGACTCCTCTCACTTACACACGCACCCAGGGACACAGATACGGGGTTTTGTGGTAACCAAAAACACACACACACAGACAGGAGACACAAGCTTGCGAAAGGGACGGGCTGAGGCAGGAGGAAAAGCAGAAGAAGCGCAGAGAGCAAGCCGCCTGCATGTGCAAGGATATCTGTATAATGGATTGCACTTAACTTGCCACACTCAGCAACCGCAACAGCAGTTCCCCGCCCTGCTGCCGCCTCCCCCGGGCCGTACATCATTTGCACCTGAAACTCACCTGAGACTGAGACTGAGGCCGCCGCTGATGCTGCTGCTGCTGCTGCTGCTATATATATATATATATCGAAGCTATAAAAAGCGTCGTAATCCCGGCAACGTAACGTCTAATCCTTTTGTTTACGCTTATGCTAATCCGCACTCGCACACAGTCGCACACAGTGTAGTTGTATTTGTATTTGCATTTGCATTTCCATAGAGTGAAATTTAAATTTCGGCACACATTACGTGGGCGGGCATCACGACGTTACGCCCTCTTCCCTCCTCTGGCGCCTATTTTCACACACACACGCACAAACAGATGCCGTAACGTAAGCCGTAAAGCGGAAGCGTAACGGTTCGCGTCGCGTAACGTTCAGCCAGGCGTTGCCGTTACGTTGCTTTAATGTCCTGAAATCGCAGTCGCGTCGCACTTGCCGGTGTATTTTGATTTAATTCGCCAATTGTGTGATTCCGATTTGCATACGAATGCCACGTTTGAAACCGCCTCCTACAACGCTCTCGATTTACATATTTTCGGGCATAAGCTTAAGTACTGCCTAATATTTCACAAGCACAAGCACTGTCGTCTATTATTTTCTCGCTTTCGTGTTTTATTTTGGGAGTTTTCTCTGTTTGGAGTTTTGCTTTTCGTGTCGTCGTATCGCAGGAAAATTTCTTCGCCGCTCAAGCACTCATCCGCCGTGTGGACCGTTCGGAGTTTGAAAAGTAACTGTGAAAATGAATTCGCTTTCGACGGCACCTGGCTGCAAGGCTGCCACTTTAGCCTTTTTCCCGTCAAATTTGGCTTATTTGGATGATCAGATGCGGGAAAAAATTGAAAATTGGGGAAAGCGGAAATTCTGGATTTTTCAAAATATTTACTGGCTTTTTTCCGCTTTTTTTAAGGGGGCAATAGACCTATATCCTTAAAGTTTGATATTTTATGAATGTCTGGTCTAAGTTTCAAGTTAAATTCGAAAA
>JAEIHY010019294.1:0-32605 GCA_018904565.1 Drosophila tsacasi
TCCATCTGAATAGGCCAGAGCCTTCTCCAGATCAGGGCGGAACACCTCAAAATCCACAGTCCGGGAAAACGCTTCAAGCTGATCGCCAAGACCGCTCAAACGAGCAAGCCGCTCTTCAACATCAAAGAAACCAGGCTGTTTCATTATTCATTCATCCACCCAATCACCACAGGAGGTATGGAATCACAGATACGCACTCAAAACCATGGAGTTTTTAGAACCCTCCATGTTTGTATTTGCAAGGAAAAATAAAATTACTCCTGTGAATATATATTTATACCTATATGATGAAAAGCAGATTGCAAAAAATACCATCAACAAAACACTAATGCCATAGTTTCTTGACATTACTGTATATTCATACAGAATTGGATATCCAAATATGATTAAACACCGCAAACCATAACTAAATGGTGATTTAAATAAAACAAAAAAACACTACAATTAACGATATAATAAAAGATAAAATTGGTAATGCATGAAAAGAATTCGTAATAAGAAACCCAATTTGTTGAATTTTGTAAATCAGAAATGGATGCGGATTACCCAATAAGTGAATATTTGATGTTCTACCTATTGCTATCATAAAATTTCTTACTTCGTCACGCCACATAGCATGGTAAGACATTAACAGCACAACATTTAATATCCACACAATAAAAATAATATATAAAATCTTACTATTAATGTATTTTTTTATATTCATCAGTTAATTTCTTTTTCTATTTAGCATATTTTTATATATCATAAATAAGAGTTTAATTCAATGTCGTCACCCGACCAGCAATCTGACGCGCTGCCGGATGGCCTCAAGCTCTTCTGGTAAAACTTTGCCCTTAAGTTTCGCTTTTCTCACGCGCCAATCTAGACTTCTCACCTGATCTGACAAAGCCACACTGGCAGTTTTTCCAGCCAATGCAACTTCAAAAGGATAGCCTTTAATTCTGGTTGTTGTCGGGCAACACAGCATCATTCCAGCTTTAGCGTTATAACTGGCAGGACTCAGCACAACAGCAGGTCGGTGCCCAGCCTGTTCCCTGCCCGCCTGCGGATCAAACTCAAGCCAGACAATTTCCCCACAATCAGGAACCCAGAGTGTCTTTGCTTTGGCACTCACCAGCTTTCACCACCGACAGACGAACCGAAGTCCATTTCATCATGGCGGTTCTCGTTCGTAATACCGGAAACTAATTCTTCCAGTTTAAGAGGAACTGCTCTGACTGGTTCTATAATGATGCGTCCATCTTCTTCCCGCACATCGACGGCCTGATCAATCTTCAGACTGACGGCTTCAAGCACGCCAGCAGGGAGACGTATGGCTGCACTGTTCCCCCATTTCCTGACAACTCCTTGCATGATGATTTTCCTCAACTAAAGTTTATACGTCGTATATACATCATATCATCACCAGAGGCCAGACAAATCCCTCTCTTGACTGCCCCACGGGTTTGCCCGCACAGTGAACCCGCAGTCACCATGTGAAGGATGATTTTGTCTGAAATTATCGTTCTGTTTCAATGGGTTGTGTTGTTGGTTGCGCCAAAGAAGAGCGGGTTCGAGTCCCGCAGTTCGCATGCCATAACATATTGATTTCATTGAGAAATCATAAAAGAGGTGAAGTGTAAACCCGCTTCTCCATAGTCCTTCTCCAAAGTGGAGAAGTTCTCGATGCTGGCTCTTGTGGGCACCCACTACCATTTCCGTCGTGTCTTCCCCGTTGCCTTACGGCCTCTCTTCGGCAAAACTGAATTCTGGATTTCCCTCAAAACGGGGAACAAATCAGAAGCCCGCCTCTCGGCCGTGGCCCTTCATGCCCGGACCAGCGCGCTTTTCAGGACGGCCCGCACTATGACTGACTCAGCCCAGAACAAACCCATCACCAGGGACGACCTTCTGGCGCTGTATGAGGACATCATCAAAAAGCAGGAAGAAGGTCAGAGACCACCGAACGGAATGCCGCAGAACAGCTCAAGATTGAGCGCTACACAGCCAGCATGACCCGTTATGAAGACCTGCTCAAAACCAGAGCCTTCCTGACTTACTCCACAGACGCTTTGGAACGGCTAAATCAGCATATCATCACGCTGCGTCAGGACATGATAACCGGCAAAATGCAGGACAAGGCCTGCCTTGCCAGCAAGACCGAAGAAATCGAACGATTGCAGACACATTGGTCAAACTGTTTCAGACCGGTCCAGCTTTGTCTCAGACTCCCGGTGCGATGCCGCCGTCCCACCAGTTAGCATCTCCTGCCCCTGCTCCGACCTCTCCTCGCCTGACGGAAGCCCTTAACCTTGCCCTGTTGGCAGACAGCCAGAAGAGTGACGCCACCAAAAAAGAAACAGCCCGTACAGTGACACTGTTTATTCAGGCTTTTGGCGATAAACCCGTTCAGGAGATTACTGGCCGGGTGGCAGGCGAATTTCGAGACCTGCGTTTCTCTCTCCCCACCTCCTACGCCAAAGGCAAGCAGGAGATGGATTTAAACGCTGAAGTCGAGCGGGCGCAGGAATTTGACCTCCCAACACTCAGCGGATAGAGATCAGGAAAGCCATCGCACAACAACACGCTATTATTGCCCAGCAGGCACCCGAAACAAGCTGGAAACCTCTTGATCGAGATAAGATGATAGTAACATGGCGTAGACAGCTTATCTGCGCTCACTCACAATATAATATGCAACTATAGTGCTAAGTTCCGTGGTCATCCGCGAACGGCTATAGGTTCGGTTGCTCAGAACATAATACTCGCGTATAGGCGCAAAGAACCTTCAGATCGGTGCGCTGGCGCTCGCACATGGGCCGGGAAACCCCATGCTCGGTAGCCACGCGTCGAAACCTGCAGAATCTGACACAGATCGGCGATGGGCCAGCAGTCACGATTGGCTCTGATAAAGGCAAACCTCACGTCTTTTGGTTTGCGTAGAACTACGCGGCTTTTTTAATATTTGCTTCTCCTCCCGCAGCACACGGTTTTCCAGGCGAAGACGCTCATTTCCTCGGACGAGGTCTGTCTGCGCTTCAGACGCTGTCAGATCAGTCGACCGATACTGCGAAATCCAGTGGCTCAGCGTTGATTTGCCAATCCCCAGATCCGCCGCAACCCGTGTCCTAGATAAACCCTGCTAAGTGCGATCCTGACCGCCTCACGGCGAAACTCTCCTGTCTGCTTCAATGCCATGGTCTCATGACTTTCTTGTTGAAAGCTGCAAACCCTCAGTCAACCGGCAAAAAACCGTTACAAGTCCAGATCGGATTCTGACAGTATCTTTCCCTAAGGCAATACAGCCACATTGGTACATGAACAATATTGATGGATTGATGAAATCAAATCATTTCTGCTCACGAATTCTTTCAGGCATAAAGCTGCCATGATGATGACCACGACCACCTGAAAAACTCAGAAGACAAAACTAGGGACGCCATACCCCAGTGTTCGCATTTTGGTTTGGGGTGGTAAAAGCGACGCAGGACAACAATGATTCAGGACACGACATTCAGTATCCATCGGCTTCGTTTCGATGAGAACTATCATCCCTCCGACAGAACCCGCCTTACGACCAATTTTGCCAATCTGGCAAGGGGGAAAAGCCGTCAGGAAAACCTGCGCAACGTCCTGCGCATGATCGACAATCGGTTCAATGATCTGGCGCATTGGGATAATGCCAAAAGAGATCGTTACACTCTTGAACTTGAGATCGTCTCCGTTGAGATGGATCTTGCCTTTTCTAGCAAAAGCGGCAGCTTTCCTCTGATCGAAGTCCTCTACACAACAATTGTTGATAAAAACGCCAACAAACGGATAGATGGCCTCGCTGGGAACAGTTTTTCCTCGTACGTACGGGATTACGACTTCAGCGTGTTGTTGCCGGCTTATAATAAAGGAAAAGCCGAATTCAGTGTCCCCCATAATTATGGGGACCTACATGGAAATCTCTTTAAAAGCGTTATGAACTCGTCTGCTTACAAGAAGAATTTCAAAAAACTGCCTGTCATTTGCCTCAGTGTCTCAACCAATCGTACCTATCATCGGACGGAAAATCAGCATCCTGTTCTCGGTGTTGAATATGAGCAGCGTGAATTTTCCCTGACAGACCAGTATTTTAAAAAAATGGGGATGCAGGTCCGTTATTTTATGCCGCGCAATAGTGCAGCACCATTGGCATTCTATTTTTTTGGCGATCTGCTGTCTGACTACTCTGCCCTTGAACTGATCAGCACCATCAGCGTGATGGAATCTTTTCAGAAGGTCTACCGTCCTGAAATTTACAATGCCAATTCTGCTGCGGCTGACTGTTATCAGCCGAGCCTGAAACATCAGGATTATTCCAACACCCGTATTGTCTACGACCGTGAGGAGCGTACACAACTGGCGATCTCACAGGGGCACTATACGGACGAGAATTTCATCAGGCCGTATCACGATATTCTCGAAAAATGGTCCGCCGGTTACACCGCCTGACCCATCAGAAGAAATAGAAGGTCATCTTCCATGAAAACACTGCTTCCTACTTCAACGGCTGGTAGCCTGCCCAAACCCTCATGGCTTGCACAGCCTGAAACACTCTGGTCTCCCTGGAAATTGCAGGGGGAAGAACTGGTCGAAGGTAAGCAGGATGCGCTTCGCCTGACGCTGGACGATCAGGACCGTGCTGGCATTGATATCGTCAGTGATGGTGAGCAGACGCGTCAGCATTTCGTCACGACCTTTATTGAGCATCTCAGTGGTGTCGATTTCGAGAACCGTCAGACGGTTAAAATTCGCAACCGCTACGATGCGAGCGTGCCGTCCGTTGTGGGCGCTGTAGCGCGTGAAAAACCGGTTTTTGTCGAGGACGCGAAATTTTTACGCACACTGACGACAAAACCCATCAAATGGGCACTTCCCGGCCCCATGACGATGATCGACACGCTCCATGATGGCCACTATAAAAGCCGCGAAAAACTCGCCTGGGAATTTGCTAAAATTCTTAACCAGGAAGCGAAAGAGCTGGAAGCGGCAGGGGTCGACATCATCCAGTTCGATGAACCCGCCTTCAATGTGTTCTTTGATGAGGTCAATGACTGGGGCATTGCCACGCTGGAGCGGGCCATTGAAGGGCTGAAGTGCGAAACCGCGGTTCATATCTGCTATGGGTATGGCATCAAAGCCAATATCGACTGGAAAAATGCTCTTGGGGAAGAGTGGCGGCAGTATGAAGAGATCTTTCCCAAACTGCAGAAATCCAATATCGATCTGATTTCACTGGAATGTCAGAACTCCCGTGTTCCGATGGATCTGATCGAACTTATTCGTGGGAAAAAGGTCATGGTTGGCGCCATCGACGTGGCCACCAAAACCATTGAGACGCCTGAGAAAGTCGCAGATATTTTGCGAAAAGCGCTTCAGTTTGTTGATGCCGACAAACTTTATCCCTGCACCAACTGTGGTATGGCGCCGTTGCCGCGTGATGTGGCGCGCGGCAAGCTAAATGCTCTGGGCGCGGGTGCGGAAATTGTTCGAAAAGAACTTTCGGCCTGACAGGCAGCCCGGCAAATTTCTATCGTGGAGGGCAGGACACTGGTCTTGCCCTCCACGATGCCAGAATTTCCGGAGACATCAGCAGTCTTGCCACGTTTTCCGCGCTGTATAAAGTCAGCGAGAAGCGGCCTCGATCCTTTATCATTTTCGTTCCGATCGGCCTGAGCTTGCCGTCCCGCGTCCATCTGATACGTTCCCGACTGGAAATTCCCAGTGCATCCTGAACAGTGGCTGGCGTGAAAGGACGTGTGCAGATTTCCTCCACCGTCGTGATCAATTTTTCAATATCGCGCGTGTCATTTGGCGTGGGGCAAGCCATGCCTAGCACGTGTTCGAACCGACGCAGTCGTTTCCGACATTCCTGCTTTCGGCAGTCAATAGTCTTGTGACGGTCTGAAAGAAAATCCACAAATCGCGTGAGACGTTCGCCCTTTGAAAGAGGCAGACGTTCAGGTGCCTAGAGATAATGCAGAATATCTCTGACAAGGGCATGATGTATGGGTCGTTTCACCGTTCAAACAGTATTCTGTCCAGATCAACGGAACCACGGGTTCATACAACATGGACAGCCGAACTGGCTTTCCTCATCTGGAACGCTGTCCTCTGGTTCATCACATCTTAGAGCTGGTTCGTGCTGTGGTTTATCATCACGTGTCGTGGTGGGTGGAACTTCGCCGAACAAACAAGCTCCATCATCTTGTGTGTGATCAGGCCTCATCATCAGGTCCATAATAGAGCGTGCCAAGCTCGATCGGCGAACGCCCCTGACTGCGGCGGTGAGCATTGGTATCACGCAGGGAATAGGCGCAGCCGCAATATTCCTGCTGGTAGAATTTCTCCTGTTTGCTGATCTCGATCATCCGCGCGGAGCCGCCCCCTTTGCGCCAGTTGAAATCCCAGTAGGAGAGTCCTTCATAAGGGGATACGGCGCGTTGGCCGCAGTCATTGATCTGCGCCATGTTCTTCCATCGTGATATGCCGAGTGAACTGGTCATCACAGGGAAACCATGTTCATGAGCGTAAAGCGCTGTGCGCTCGAAGCGCATATCGAAGCACATGGTGCAACGCACACCGCGTTCCGGCTCCCATTCCATGCCTTTAGCACGGGCAAACCAGTTGTCCCTGTCGTAGTCCGCATCGACGAAGGGGATGCCATGTTTATCAGCAAACCGGATGTTTTCGTCCTTACGGAGAAGATATTCCCGCTCGGGATGGATGTTCGGGTTGTAGAAGAAGATCGTGTAGTCGATACCCGATGCGGTCATCGCCTCCATCACCTCACCCGAACAGGGTGCGCAGCATGAATGGAGGAGCACCTTCCTGTGTCCCTTTGGTGGGGTCAAAATCTGCCGGGGTTTCTCGGTCATCGGGGACTTCCGTTGTTTCCAAAAGGTCTGTCACATTACGAGATGCGTTCGTCTGCGTCGGACGCACCCCAAGGATATGGGCAATCGCGTAAGTCAGATCAGAGCGGTTCAACGTGGAGACATGAAACTCGTTCAGTCCATAGGTCTGCAAGGTACGGATCTGTTCCACCGCTACCATACTGGCGATGATACGACGAAGTTCAGGATTCTCCGCAGTCCCATCGAACAGATGCCTCAGCCATGCCGGTACCGTTACCCCACACACAGCCGAGAAGCGCACGATCTGCTCGTAATTCGAAACCGGCATAATACCAGGAATGATGGGAGCAGTAATTCCGGCCGCCAGACATCGGTCCAGAAAACGCAGATAAATTTCACTATCAAAGAAATACTGCGTGATGGCCCGCGTGGCCCCCGCATCGAGCTTGCGCTTGAGATTATCCAGATCAGCGTCCGGACTTGACGCTGCAGGATGGGTTTCGGGATAAGCGGCGACAGAAATATCGAAATCCGCGATACGACGCAGACCGGCAACAAGATCACTGGCATAGGCATAGCCACCCGGCCGCGGACTATAGTCAGCAGCACCTGCGGGAGGATCACCACGCAGTGCCACGATATGATTCACACCAGCATCCCGATAGCAACGTGCAAGATCATCTACATCCTCATGGGTCGCCCCGACACAGGTCAGGTGGGCAGCGGGGATGAGGTCTGTCTCCCGCTTCAGGCGTAACACCGTGGAAAGAGTGCCGGTCTGCGTGGTTCCACCCGCGCCATAGGTGACCGAGACAAAGCGGGGTGCAAGCGGTGCCAGACGCCGGATGCAGTGCCAGAGCCGCTGTTCCATTGCGTCAGTTCGGGCTGGTACAAACTCGAAGGACAGGATTGGGATTGGAGCTTCGAAATTACGCAACAGCAGTCCGTCGATATGCTTTTCCGATAGCCCGTTGCTCTGCCCGTCTGTCATGTCAGTAACGAGTTCTCACAGCGTCCGATTTTTCTTTGAAAGGTTCTGGAGGAAGATTGAAGGCACATTGCAGTCCATAGTGAAAGCGGTCGTGAATGTCGTTGGAGGCCATGGGCTGCGTCCGTATGAATGATTGGTCCCTCATAATAGAAGTTTATAAAAATGAACTGAAATGATATATTTTTATGGCTATATAAATTTCGTGCATTTATCGGACAAAACATGGGCATTCTGGAACGCAGCCATCTGACAATCATTCGGGAAGTTGCACAGGAGGGTTCGTTGACGGCTGCCGGAGCGCGTCTGAACCTGACCCAACCAGCACTCAGCCATTCTATCCGCAAGATCGAACAGCAGCTTGGAATCAAGATATGGCGACGGGAGGGACGATCCCTTGTGCTTACTCAGGCCGGTGAATGGCTTTTATCCCTGGCGAACCGTCTGCTACCGCAGTTTGAACTGGCGGAAAGCCGTATTGAACAATTCGCAAATGGCGGACGCGGTACATTGCGCATCGGAATGGAATGCCATCCCTGTTATCAGTGGCTTCTGAAAGTCGTTTCACCCTATCTGGAGAGATGGCCAAAGGTCGATGTGGATGTGCGACAGAAATTCCAGTTCGGCGGGATCGGCGCGCTGTTCAGCAATGAAATCGATATTCTGGTGACCCCTGATCCGCTGTATAAACCCGGCCTGAAATTCACGCCGGTATTTGACTATGAACTGGTGCTGGCTGTGGGGCCGGAACATCCTCTTCGGAAGGCAAAATTTGTTTTACCAGAGCAGTTGGCAGATGAAACATTGATTACCTATCCGGTTCCGTCCGAGCGGCTCGATATTTACACGCAGTTTCTGCAACCGGCAGGGATTGGACCACGACAGCAGAAGCAGATTGAAACGACGGATATCATGCTGGTGATGGTCAGCCATGGAAGGGGCGTTGCGGCACTTCCTCGCTGGCTTGTGGAAGAATATGCCACACGCTTTGAACTTTATCCCGTAAAACTTGGCAAAAAAGGTATTGCGAAACAGATATTCCTTGGCCATCGGGAAACCGATGAAGATATTAAATACCTTGAAAATTTTATAACGTTTGCTTCAAAATCAGGAAAGTAGAGGGTTTATACAGAAAAATAACTTTGGGTTATGTATTTTTATACCACACCGCGTATGAATCGTTTCCAGTTCAAGTCACTATTTTTCTGACTAAAAAAGCCGTTATGACACTTCCGGATGAAATCATGTTTCGGAAAGCAATGTCGTATTTGGCCACGGGTGTGTTTGTGGTACCAGAAAGGGTGTTGACGGAGAACAATGGCACTATCATCAGTGCTCTGCCCTTCAGTTTCTATGAAACCGTTTCTACTGCTGATTTGCCTTCATCGGAAGAGTGCGATCACGGAGGCAGAGAAATTGCCCTGAGTATTCTCGGTCGCTATCATCAAGCTGTCGCAATGCTGCTCGCCAGATGCAATACTAATAAATTCAATTTCGAAATAATTGAGCGTTCTGCTGATGTGACAGCGTTCGTCAGAGAATATTTGGTAAAAATGCGCTGCAAATTAGTAGAAACATTCTAGGGAGGAACTCATAGTCTTTTCAAGGCCTATTCCACGATAGTTTAAATTAATGAAAACTTATTTCTTAGTCTATATATTTAATTTTTTTATATATTTTATACACACGATCATTTTGGCAATAAGAGCTACTTAAGGAAGCCTGATCATATCTATTTTCCCCAAAGCCTACTTTCATGACGAGGAAGCCGCTTTCAGTTGTCTCGAAAGTGTGATCTGGGCGACGGTCACGTATGCCCTCATTGCAGTGGCCCTGATCGGATTACAAAAGTTAAGTCTAACGCCGCGAAGCGCATCTGCCTTGGATTGTATCGTTGCGGCGACTGCAATCGTCAATTCACTGTGAAGATTGGCATCATATTCGAGCGTGGTCGCATTCCCTTGAACAAGATGCTTCAGCCAGTCTATCTGCTGACCTCCAGCAAGAAGTTCATCGTGCTCATCAACTTCATCGTGCGCTTGAGATTGCCTACAAGTCAGTATGGTTTCTGGCCCACCGCATCCGCAAAGCCATGCCAGTGGCGATTTGACGCCGTTCGGCTCTAGTGGAGGCGTGGTTGAGGTTGATGAAACCTTTATCGGCTTGGATCGCACGACTAGTCGTCAGTGTTCGACGGTCTTAGACCGCCTGAAGGCAGCCGACCTATTGCCGATCCTCAAAGCAAATATCGTAGCAGAAGATCGTATTATGCCTGACGAAGCGGGCTAGTATCGTGACCTTGGGAAACATTTTGCCGGCCATGCCTTCATCCGCCACGGTTCTTGCCAATATTATGCCCTTGAAGGCGACGGCGTATCTTTGCCTGCTGATATCTTTACAGCAAAAATACAGAAGACTGTAGCAGCTCTAAATCGAGCGGATAAAACCTCTAATGATGGCAAGAAAACTGCAATATTGGTCGTAGAAGACCCTTGAATACACCAGCGCTAGTGTCTCTTTTAGGAAGAGAGTAAACGGAAGCACCGCTATTCGATCATCAGAAGTCCCCCACTGATTGCGGCGATATCATCCGTAAATACAAATCCTGAAAATATTTCTCTCACTTATCACTCTTTCCTCCATTATGCGCAGTCTCTTACAACGGGCCTAGATAAGAAATTTTCTCATGCTGTTATTTCTGGTAAATTTGGAAAAAAAACGTATCGATAATTTTTCCTCCTTTCAGGTGAAAATAGCCCTCCGGAGCAATCAGATGAAAGAATCTATGTATTTTTCCAGTATCTAGGATGGGGCGTTTGCTGGAGAGCATGGGTGATAGGACTGCGCTCAGACAAACACCTCATCAACCAGCACGAAGAACATCGTCATTGCACGTCTGGCCGCAAGATGCTTTGGTTTCTCATCGCCCGAAATAGTTCGCGGGCACAAAACATTCAGGAGGCTCACGCGGCTAACAACATCATAAAATATTGTATTATCGGCGTTATTAAAGATATCCGTCTTGAAGAGATACAAAGCCCGATCCGTCCCCTGCTCTTTTTTGGCACAAAAGCGACAATTAATTATATGGCTGATATTGTGCGTTAAACGGGGGCAAGCAGACAGGTCGAAAGAGGCGTCTACGCAAAATCTGGGAAGAAGTCGTGCCAGATGCGCCGTTCTCCGCGCGCGATGTGGCAGATATTCTTGCTTAGGGTTACCGGTCTGACGCAAACCACAGCACGCTTTTCAGTATACCCATCCATTACAAACATACTCTAAAGACTAAAAATTTTCAAAACAGACCATATGCGCCCTTTATGAATTTTTTATAAACCTCATTATTTTTACTCTTTTCTTACGACATTTCATGCCAGACTACCCGTCTGATTTTCAGCTTTAATCTCAAGGCGATCCTGATGGCTGTTTCAAATACTCTTGGTCCCTCTATCCTTTTGACACTGGAAGATGCATTAGCTCACGCGGGTGTCACCCCGGCAGAGCTAGGCGAACTGTTTGGGAACATGACTCAGCAACTCCCCATGCAGGGCGTGCAAAACAAAACACCTTCCACAGTCGCAGCTTCGCCCAATATCAACCCTGATCAGGCTTCTACGGCGGCCACCCCGATAAATACTGCCCCACATGTTTCTGCTGGCAGTGGCAGCAACAGCGTTACAATTCAGAACTCGAGCAATCACGTTGAGAAAATTGGCGAATTTCTTAATGGTGGCTCTACAACCACTCCTGTTGCGGAAATCACGCTTAAACCGGGAGAAAGTGGCACGGTAAGCTACCAGAATGGTCAGGGTGGTTACATTGCAGAAGCAGATGCATCAGGGACATATCAGCCAACAGCCTCCCGCTTAGAATTCTATGCAGACGCAAACGGGGTCAACAATACAGACGTCAGCTATATTGATGGCCGCAATGCCTCCATTGAAGTCTCTGACGGCCAAGGCAAAACGGTGGGCGATACAAAGAGCATCGCTAGTGCTGCGCCGGAAAGCACCCTAACACGTGATAGTGCCGGAAATGCAACGGTGGCAGGGTGGTATGATGGCTCGTCATCAACCATGCAGGCTGGGGGTGCCTACATGGAACAGCAGTTGGGCACAGGGAACGCTTATATTCACCCGAATGATGATCAAAACCGCGCAGACAACACAAACCCCATGACCATGGCGCAGGATAAGAGCCAGACCTACACTGCCAAGTTTGGTGATGCATGACAGTTCACCCGCCATTTATTATCTGGCGGGGCAGCACTATTGAGCCAGATAATTGATAGAAATTTATAAAATATTGGCTTTTCGCATGCAGGAAATTGCTACCTGAAAGGCATCTCTGGGAATCGGGCTGCCTAGAGGCACTCGGGCAGCGAGGAAAGGGGCAGCCTCTTCATCTTCAACGCGCGGGATAGCGGCAGCCTCTGCCTCGGCTAGAAATGCCGACACCCTTCCTTTTGCTGAACGCGCTACAAGCGATGGCACCAACACACCGGGAGGCGCATACTGAAAAGCAAGTGCAACATTTGTATCATAGACAACAAATGTTGCGTTTTTTAAGCCCATCCGCACATTACTGATCATGGCTGCACGCCGCTCCTGCCTTTGTGCCCGCTTGATTAACGGATTGCCCTCAGAGTTTTTTTGTTCCTTTTTCTGTTCAGTGCGCGTCATTCGCATTTCCCTTCGGAAAAGCAATCTTTGCGCACCCAGATCCAAGCATCCGAGGACAAGAAAGCAAAAAATTGCAGACAGAAGAACAGGCCATACCATGGCTCGTACGGCCCCAGGCACACAATTAGGACCGCAGGCAGGCAGATGCACCAGAGATTGCAGGTCTGATTGCACGACAAGAACCAGTGTGCAGAGTACCGCAGTAAATTTCAGGACGATTTTCAGACCATCAATGATATTACGGAGCGAAAAAATTCGCTGAAACCCGTTGACCGGATTGATCCGTTCAAATTTGGGTAACAAAGGCTGCACGGAAAACACCATCCCGCCATTTCCAACCAAAGCTGCTACAAAAACAGCGAAAAATACCATGGCAAGCAACGGCAAAATGAACGCAACAAACAGAGTATTCAAGCGCTGTATAATAAGAGGCAGGGCTGTTCCAAGCGGTTGTTCTGACAAGACTGCCGTATCTGAGAGAACAGTAGTTAATTGCGCGAAAAAATACGGCCCACGCAGCGCAATATAAAAAAGAGCAACGACAGTCGCTATCGCGCCGACAAAATCCTTACTATTTGCAACCTGCCCCTTCTTACGTGCTTCCTGCAATTTTTTGGCTGATGCGGGAAGCTCCTTACTCTCACTGGTTCCGCTCACGGCCCTTATGCCACCATAAGTTTCAGAATATCAAAAAATACAGGAATGCGCGCAATATCTTGCCTAACAAAAAGGCAGAGATAAGCAGTGTAAACCGTGAGCACAAAAAAGAAGACAATATTACGCGCGCCCATGGCGTGGTCATCCACACGAAGAGAAGGAGCAGCGCGGCTGACAATACTCAACGTGATATCGGATAACAACATTGCCAGAAACATAGGCAACGCCAGACTAAGTGCAGACGCCAGCATTTCATCCAGCAAGCCCAGAACAATCACCGGAAACTGGCCAGATAACGCCGGCAGACCAGAAAGTGGCGCCCACAGGTGCCAGCTTTGATATAGGATATTCAAAACCATTTGTAAGCCGCCTGAGGCAGCAAAATATGTAATACCCAATAGCAGAAAGAAGGTGCCTGTGATGGAAACATCCTCAAAACCCGCGGGGTCATTAATACGCCCGGCTGTTGCTCCTCGTTGAAGATCCAGCACATCTCCAGCCACATCCAAAACCCAGAATGGCATCCCCAGCATCAGGCCCAGGACACTGCCTAATGCTGCCTCCTTCATACCCAATATCATTAGACCCAACCCCGTCTGAGGCGAGTGTGCAAGCATGTCAGAAATCATGGGTACGGCAGGTAAGGCCAGCACAAGTGCAATAGCACTACGCAGCAGCCCCGTAATCTGGAAGCGGGTAAAAACCGGATGCACAGCCAGAAGCCCCATGGGACGCGCAATCGCAAATCCCAATGCCAGCAGCCAGTGCTGTAACATCCCCAGCAGTTCGAGCAATAGCGGAACATTGGATGTAACGGGCGTACCCATGGTCCCTACCGCGTTAACGCAGGAAAAGAATCAAATAGTTCTGCTGCTTCCCGTTCTAGAGGCACAGCGAGCAAAGACCCGCCGAACAGAAGCAAGAGGATAACCGTCAATAGTTTGAATGTCATCGGCAGGGACTGATCCTGCACCTGTGTCACAGCTTGCAAAATACCCACCAACAGACCAACCGCCATGGCCGCCAGTAAAGGAAGCAACGCCATATATAGAACAAGGGAAAGAGTAGACTGAAAATGAAAAATCAATTGTTCAGACATGGCCTGCCATTATGTCGCGTAGCTAAGAACAAGACCATGGATCAGCCTTGTCCAGCCTGTAATAGCAACAAACAGGAAGAGCTTGAGCGGAACACCGATGGTGGAAGGAGAGACGGAAGACATGCCCATGGCCATAAGAACGGCTGTAACCACCAGATCAATCGCAATAAATGGCAGATAAAGCAGAAACCCAATTTCAAAAGCACGCTGAAGTTCTGAAAGCAAAAAGGACGGTAGCACAATCAGCAAATCATCCGGCTGCGCCTTCAGTCCTGATTCTGGCCCCCATACCCTCATGGTGGCATTGGTAAAAAACTCGCGCTCTCCGGGGCTGGTGAAACGTAACATAAAGGATTTAACGGGCTGTTCTGCACGCTTGGCGGCGTCCAGCATATCAGAGAGCGTCATATGGTCCACAGGCGCGGTTACGGCTGCTGCATAAGCACTCATCACAACAGGGGCCATCACATAAATGCTTAGCAGAAGCGCAATGCCATAGAGCACAATGTTTGGAGGTGTTTGCTGAATACCCAGCGCATTACGCAACAGGAACAAGACGACGGCAATTTTGATAAAGCTGGTCATTGTAACCGCAGCAAAGGTTACAAAACCCAGAGCCGTGATTCCGACCAGAACGGCTGAAATATCAGGGCTAACCAGACTATTCACGTCCGAAAATCCTTTTTATTCTTACTCCAGCGGCACCCTCCACATCTACCAGTTCTCCCTGCCCGATTTTTCGCCCCCCGACATACAACCCGATGGGCATTGAAACAGGGGACGTCAACTCAAGCACGCTCCCGGGGCCGAGATCGCGCAACTCAGCCAGAGTGATCGTTTTGTGCCCCATATCAAAGCTGATGGTGACGGGAAGATCCATTTCAGACGCCATATTCTCGTCCGAGCCATCAGAGATGTGTTCGGCTCTCCCGTCTTCTTCTCGCTCAGCCATCCGGCCTTCCTTTTTTAGTGGGTATTGTATGGCCGTTTCCAGATGCCAGCCGTTGTCCTCATGCCAGCCCGTACAGGCATAAGCATGGTTTTCAATCATAAAGGTTGCTTTCTCCGGGCTTCCACTTGCAAGTAACACCACATCGCCGGGGCGTAAGCTGGATACAACAGGGAGCGGCAACGGAGTACTGCCCATCCGCATGAAGGTTCTAAGGAACACTTCCGCTTCTGGTAGAGGCGCAACAGGCCAGAGCAACATGAGAGACTGAATGGCAGACGCAGGAGCCTGCAAGACCACCGGCCAACGCTCTCCCCGCACATTCAGCACACACTTTATGCCATCTGGAGAACGCGCCGTGTTGACTATTTTCAAAAACCTGATTTCGGTCCCGATCTGCTTCTCCAGTGATGCAAAACACTCCGCAAGAGACAGAAGAGACGTTAATATCTGTACTTCAGATGTAACTGTTCCGATTACCGCTTCCGGCTGTTCCGAAAGCGCCGCAAGCAAGGGCGGAGGAACATGAAGTGTTACTGAAACGCCGCCTATTCGTGCCTCACAACAAACCCATGTGCCACGCCATTCCAGACCACCATCGTGCAGAGTAATGCCATCACACAGTGTTAAAGGGATGCGCTTACGACCAAACATGGCGTTGTATCGCACCTGCGCACGACTAACAGCAGGAGGCCTGTAGCAATCCGCTCTATTGTCAGTCATATGGGGCTCCTGCCCATACGGTGAGCAAACAGCATCTGAGACTGCTGGTCACGCTTCAGTTCTTCCTGCATGTGCTGATGGTGTTTGTGTTCTCGGTCCACAGTCTGTTTCAGGGCATTGCGGCGCACCAGCGCGGTATGAACAGTCCGTGCTTGGTGCTCCGCATTTTTCACAATATCCCGCGCCTCGGCCTCAGCCTGCTTCGCTTGTTCCCTTTTCATATTTTGTTGTTCGATGGCGGCATAACCACGATCATCTTGCTCGCACACAGCCCGCATCGCGCCATAATCAAGTTCTTGCCCTACGGCACTGCGCCAGCGGTGTAAGCGCGCCTGTGTTTGTTTAAGACGTTCTTGTTCATAGGTATGCTCGATATCCAGTATGGCCTGCTCTGCCTCTGCCATACGTCGACGTGCGACTATCACTTGGCGGCTTGCCTGTTCATTCCTATAGGCCTGAAGGCGCGCCAAAATGGCCACCTGTCTGAACTTTAAACGATCTGGTTCAGCCATGTGACCACTTGATGAAACGGTGTGATATCTCGTTCGCCCTGTTTCAAAAACTTTCTGATATTATCTATTTTTTCCAGGGCTTCGTCGGCTTCAGCGTCACTTCCTGGCTTATATTCTCCAACTTCCACCAGAAAACGCACTTCTTCATACCGGTGCAGCAGAGCACGCAACCGGGCTGCCTTTTCACACTGGGCGACAGAAGCCACCACATTCATCAACCGGCTTCGACTGGCCATGACATCAATGGCCGGATACTGCCCTGCTGCCGCTAATTTGGGGGACAGTATGATATGCCCATCCAGAATGCTACGCATCTCCTCAGCAATGGGATCGCCCTCTCCATCCACAAGAACGGTATAGAATGCGGTTATCATACCGCCTCCCTTCCGCTCATCCCCCGGGCCGGCCCGCTCCAGCAATCGGGGTAGTTCGGCCATGACAGAAGGGGGAAACCCTCCGCGCCCGGGCACCTCGCCGGCGGCAAGCCCCACTTCACGCAGGGCACGTGCATGCCGGGTCATACTATCCACCACCAGCAGCACATGCCTGCCCCGATCCCGGAACCATTCGGCAATGGTTGTGGCTGTCATAGCTGCACGGATACGCTCTAACGGAGGCCGGTCAGACGTTGCCACAATTAGAACGGATCGAGCTCTCGTTGCCGTATCCATCTGGTGTTCCAGAAAATCTCGTACCTCGCGCCCACGCTCCCCAACAAGCGCGATCACCACCACATCAGCAGCAGTGCCGCGCACAAGTTGCCCAAGGAGTGTAGACTTTCCACACCCTGCCTCACCAAAAATACCCACACGCTGCCCAATGCCGCACGTTAGCAGTCCGTCAATCACACGCAGACCCGTTGCAACGGGCTGTGTGACCCTGTGCCTGAATAGCGCTGAAGGCGGTGCATCTACACAGGGACGCTTTGAGCAGTCCGACAGGCTTTCTCCAGAAAACGGGTACCCAAACCCGTCTAGAACCTGCCCAAGGAGCGCCTCCCCCACAGGCACCTGTAACGCTCCGCCAGAACGATAGACCATACAGCCTGGCAGAATACCCTGCATACTACCAACCGGTGCCAGCCGGACAACTGTCCCATCAAACCCGACAACTTCCGCAAGCAGTTCTGTGTCCGGCAGAATAATCCGGCAGACCTCCCCCAGTCCGGCACCATCCACCTGGGCCGATATCAATCCGCCCGAGACCTGCAAAACCTGCCCAATAGAAGGGCGCGGTGCTGCGTTCTGCAAACGGTGTGCCAACTCGACAAAATCAATCATGCCACCGCCCCTTGCCATAGGGCCCTCAACTGGGAGGCGACATCCAGCCTCACCTGTCCGTGTTCATGCTGTAAAACGGCTTCATCTCTGGCAAGATAGGGGCTTTCCACAACGGACACAGAGGCGCAGGCACCTTCCATTTTCCGCAAAGCTGTTTTCAATGGTTCTGCTTCAGAAAGCGGAACTTTGAGGACTAACCCCATCTGCTGCGGAAAATCTGCCAAAGCGGTCTTAACCAGACGTACCAGTTTTTCATCACGCGGCAGATCATCAACAAGACGCCTGGCTATCACAAACGATAAATCAGCAATACTTTTCTCACAGGCCTGTAAATAACGTGAAATCTCTTCTTGTGCCTGAGTTCGGGCTTGATGCCTTATGCCTTCTGCTGCAACTCTCGCTGCCAGGATTAAAGATTGCGCTTCTTTACGCGCCTTTTCCAGACAGGCTGCACGCTCCTTTTCAGTATCCTTACGAATCTGTGCCGCGTCCGTTAATGCATCAAACTGTTCTGACCGGATGACGTAAGGAGAGAATGGCTCAGTCGTCACCAAGCCGCTCCGCTACAAAAAAATCAACCATATGCACAGTATCCATGGGCACATAAGACGATACAGCCGGAGGATCTGGCAAAAAACAGCGAACACGCAATGCTACAGACGTAGGCTGCGCCTCACACCATGCATGAAGCACCCTACAACCGGACCGCTTTATTTCTTCCGCTAACGCCACAGGAGACGCATACGGTATATCAGCTACAATGGAAAATGCTGGTTTCCATGCTGCATCCTGCATAAGATAAGGCGTTGTTAGCTGAGCCAAATCGCGCACCGTACCGCCATCAACTAATCCCAGAATGGCGTGTGCCTGGACCACACATCCTATTCTAAGTGCCAATACAGAGAGTTCATCCGCCTTCTTCCTAAGAATATAGCTTTGGCTAATAGTAAGACTGGACGGCAGTTTTCCGCCAAGCCGTTCAGCAAGGCTGGAATGCAATAGATTATGCGTGTAAACACAGGCGTCCAGATCCTGCACCATCTGTTCTGAAATACCTAAAACGTGGGATGCAAGAGTCAGATCACCAATCCCCTGCAATACCACCCTATTAGAAATAGATTGAAGCATCTCACTTCGTCCTGAGGCGCAAACGATCTGGCAAGTTCGGCCAGCGCCTACTGACAAACATGCCAGCAAAAAGGGCTAGGAGCAGCGCAGGCAAGGCAGCAAATCCGACTAAATACCCCCCTGAAGGTGGAACAGGACCAACTGTCGGTATATCTTTTTGCGCCACTGGCACCATAACGACAGACACGCGGTCATAACTCAGACCTTCCACACTATCAGCCACAAGCTGCTTTATCTGGGGCACTAAATGCTGCGCGGCACTTTGGTCTTTATACCGCACAAAAACTGATGCGGATGACGGTGTTGGTTCACGACTGAGTAGATCATTGTTTGGGAGAACAACCTGCACACGCGCCGTCAAAACCCCATCAATATCAGAAATAGTCCGTGAGAGCTCCTGCCCGAGAGCCCACAAAAAACGCGCCCTCTCCTGCTGTGGGGAGGACACCAGACCAGACGCCTGAAAAACCTGCCCCATGCTCTGAAAGCTCTGACGCGGATACCCTGCCTCATGCAGAAGGGCGACTGACTGCGCAAACTGCGCCTGTTCCACCCGCAGCGTATCGCTTCCATCTTTTTGCTGGATTTTGTCAGCACGCACACCATGCTGAAGCAGCAGAGCCAACATAACATTGGCATCATCTTCAGCCAGATTGGTCATCAACTCGGTTTTGCAGGCACACAAAAGCAACAACGGGATGAGGAAGAACGCCGCTTTTAAAAACCTTAAACGCCGGAACAACATTATTGCCCCTTGAGCAGGGTATTAAAAATCTTTGTTGTTTCGGTAGAGCCTTTGCTGACCAGTGTTGTCTCAATGGCAAAGGTATAGGTTGCCTGTATCTGCGCCACAAGCTGAGCAGCATTAGCGGGATCAGAGGCCGCATCTGTGGTCTGCGGAGCAGGCTGGCTGCCCCATTGGTCAAGATAGCTGGAAAGCCCTTCAAGCTTCTGGCTTAACGCTTGCCCCATCACCTCGGCCCGGCTTGTTTGATCAGGCACGAAAGAAATTTCCTGCTGCACTGCCTGATTAAACTCTGCGCCCAGATGTTCTGTCATCTGTGGTGCAAGCGACGCTTCCTGCCGGACATCCGCCGCTCCCTGCACGCCCTGTTGAGCGCCTGCCAGACCAGACAGAGAGCCAATAGTGTCGGACATCAGAACAAACACCCATCAAATTCATGACAAAGATGCGGCCGTACGGCAGCAGGGCCTCACACCTGTCTCCTATATTCTGCAATAGCAGCAGTTTTTTTTCAGTTGTGTGACAGTTTTGTTGCGGGACAATTTATATGTTGCATCATGTAAAATCAGAAGGTTTAACAGGCATTATCTGATAGCTTATGTAGAAAATGGTTGATGACTGGGCGCCTCCTGATACTTCTGGGGTATGTAGCTATTGGTAGCTTTCTAGCTGTGCCTCCTGTTGCACGCGCAGAAAGAAGTTGGGAACAGAAGCCATTTTCTTATATTTCTGTTAATCAAGATATCGCTTCCGTTCTGAAAGAGTTTTCTTATATCAATGACATCCCACTTATAACATCAGAAAAGGTTCAGGGACGTGTTCAGGGGCGCTGGCTTGATATTCCCTGTGGCGAATTCCTACAAAAAATGAGCCGCCTTTATGACTTTGACTGGTATGATGATGGTTCAACCCTTTACATCAGCAGCAAATCAGAACGCACCACGCAAATCATCCCACTACACAATCACACACTTTCCGAACTGAAGACTGTCCTTCAAAATTTCGGCCTATTAGACAGGCGGTTTGATATCACCCCCGGCCCTGCGTCTGATACTCTGGCGGTATCTGGCCCTCCGCGGTTCCTGAGCATGATCCAGCAAACCCTTCTGTCTCTTCCCAACACAGCACATCCAGCACGGGTAATGGGTAATAGCTCACGACACCTTACGCTTTTTCGGGGATCTGCCGTTTCCGATGTCATTGTTAATTAACATTCAAGAGGCCGAAAATATGCCAGATCAGATCTCAGGCATTACAGCGAAAGAGGCGGGTTCATCGCCAGATGTAAACAATGAAGTAGACGCAGAGGCCTTCCAGTCGATGCTGTTGAAAGGCGGTCTGATGCTCATGCAAAGTATGCAATCAGATGCAACAGATGCCCTCAGCGATAACACGAGTAATCCTGACGCCCCTTTCTGACATTAACGTTTTTTACCCTGATAAGGAAAAGCAATGTCTGTTTCCATTCAGAACTCTGGAAATAGCGATCTTGCTGTTAACCAGACTTCGACCAGCAGTGACTTCTCAGCCCAATCTGCAGATACAGGCCTGCAAATTTCCGGCAATACGATTGACACTGGCCGTTATCTGATTACTGCTAATAACAATTACACAACTGGTGCCGCTTACAATTTTCATAGCGATACCGACGGTTGTGTCCGCGTTTATGACAAACAGACCGATACTTATGTTCAGGTTTTTGGTGACCCCCATGTTGAAACCAGCAATGGCACACATGGCGAGTTCAAGCGGGATGGACTTGTTCTTGACCTGCAGGACGGGACACAGATCCAGGTTCAGCCCACCGACCTGAACAACGCTGGTGCGTCTCACATTAACGCTGTTTCTGTCACCAAGGATAACCAAACATCCTTCATCACCGGCTTGTACAATGATGCCGGGACAGCGCATGTTCAGATTTCTGCCCCTCAGGCAGGCAACGCTTTCCAGCTAAACAACAGCTTTGATTCCTACAGCGATACGGTTCTGCACGTTGGCTCATCCCTAAACGATCTGCACTTTGCCGATGGTTCTTCCATGTCTGGCACAGGCAATACTGAGCTTGATGGCAAGGGTGGCGGCATTCAGGAATTTCTCGGACAGCGTGTGCCCATGCAGTCTTTCGACACAATGCTTCAGAGCGTCCTCCATATGGCTTCTCAAGGCAGCCAGAGTGTAAATGCACCCGACTATTCGGCCGCTTCTGTCGCTAATCTCCGGATCGAAAGTGGTTACGGCAAATAACCTCTTTCCGATACAGGCTGCTTTCGTGGCCTGTAATTTCTCGCTTCGATAAGCCGAAGCACATTTTTACGATTTGTATGTGTTTAAAACAGGAATATCCACATGAGCGACACTTCTTCCGTTTCCGGTAACTCCAGCGTCAACATCGATAGCGAAATCGATAAAATGACCTCTGCGTTCAACACAGCGATTGAAACCAACGAAAAAATTACCGCGGTTAAAACTGAAAAAGGCGCAGAAGAAACAGCCGCTCAGCAGCGCCCGAACATCGGCTGAAGAAGATGGGTTTCGGCCATGCCGCCGGAACCCCTTTTCATATTCTATGCGTTTTAGACCAGAAGCGGCCGATACCTCGCGCCCCTTGTTGATTATAGAGAACGGTCCACAGGCTGGATGCTCCCTTGCAGTGCAAATGGGAGATTTTTTTGTTGGGAAATCGCTCAACAATAATGCCGTCATTGCGGACCGGAGCTTATCTGACACACATTTCCTAATCCGCGCCAAAGCCATGGGGGTGGAGCTAACAGCTCGGGAAGGCAATATCCACTTTGCCTCTGGCCACATTCTTCAAAAAGGCACATCAAAAAAAATCTACAAAACAATACAATTTTCCTGTGGTACGACCATATTCAAACTTATTGTCCCTACAAAAATTCCTCTACGTACAGCACAGTATGGCACGTCAATCATACTAATTTTTTTAATATTGATCGGCATTCTGAGTATTTACATGCGTCATATGCATCACTCAGCAACTCTCCAAGCCTCTTCCCTCACCGCCACGTCGTCCTCGGCACCCGCTGTCAGCACAACGCAAACAGCCCTAGAAGAGAAGCTACTCACAAATCATTTGAATAGGATTACCATTTCAAAAGGAGCAGACGGAGCTCTGATTGCCACTGGCGCGGAACAACCCCAACAGAAAGACACTTGGGTGGCTGTCAAATTATGGTTTGATACAACATACGGAACAGAAACGGTCTTGCTTGATCGTGTTTCATTTCTTCACACTACAACACATTCTCCACTTCAAATTGCCGGTGTTGCTCTGGGCAGCGCACCTTACATTCTGGATACCATGGGCCGACGCCTCCCCTGTGGCAGCACGGTAGAAGATGGCTGGATTATTGATCAGATCCTGACGGACAAAATCCTTCTACACCGGGGCGCAGACCATCTAATGGTACGTTTTTAAATGATACCAGACACAGAGCTTTCCGCACTACATAGCATTCTGATGCGTCTTTCCCGCCGACAAGATCTCTTGCTTGTCGCGCTGCTTGTTCTGACAGTCGGTATGATGATTCTGCCGATGCCCACTGTTCTGGCAGATGTGCTTATTGCTTTAAACATCAGTATTTCCACCGTGTTGATGATGGTCGCTGTTTATATCAGTTCTCCGGTCATGTTCTCCACGTTGCCTGTTATTATTCTGGTCACAACAGCTTTCCGACTGGCACTTTCCATCACCACATCCCGCATGGTGCTAGTACAGGCCGATGCTGGAGATATTATCCGAACATTCGGTGAATTTGTTATATCTGGCAATGTTGTTGTTGGTATTGTTGTCTATCTTATTATTACAATCGTGCAGTTTCTTGTCATTACCAAAGGCTCGGAGCGCGTTGCGGAAGTCGCAGCTCGTTTCAGCCTTGATGCCTTGCCTGGCCGGCAGATGAGTATTGATACAGACCTAAAAAATGGTGACATAACGCAAGAAGAAGCCAAAAATCGTCGTAACCGCTTGCAAAAAGAAAGTCAGCTTTACGGCGCGATGGATGGCGCTATGAAATTTGTTAAAGGCGACGCCATTGCCAGTCTGATCATTATTGTGGTCAATCTGATTGGTGGCATTGCTATTGGCTGCCTGCAAAAGGGTATGTCTTTTTCTACAGCCCTACAAACCTATTCGCTTCTTGCTGTAGGGGATGGGTTGATTGCACAAATCCCGGCCCTGCTCATTTCTTTAACCGCAGGGGTAGTCGTCACACGCGTCACGCATGAAGATGGCGGCGGCAACCTTGGCCGTGATATTTTACAACAAGTCAGTGCAGAGCCTCTGTCCCTTCAGGTTGCGGCTGTCGTTATGGGGGCACTAGCATTTGTCCCCGGCTTTCCTGCGGCAGTTTTTCTCTGCTTTGGTATTCTTCTAGGGGCCACATCTTGGCTTCTCCTTAAACGCCAGCAAAGAGAGCATGCGTCGGCTTTTGCAGATTCAGCCTCGCAAGCACAAACTTTTGCTACAAGCCTCCACCTGCATATTCTGCTGGGGCAGTCATTTTCTGCAGATCATGAACGACTCCAAAACCACATTACCAGCCATGTCCACGCATTTTCTGAACAGCTTGGTCTCATCCTGCCTCCGGTGCGCCTTAGCCTGTCTACCCAACTGGAAGACAATAGCTTCAGTATTGATATTGATGGCGTCCCCTCTCTGGTTCTGTCCCTTGACCCAGCTCTGGTATTTGTTGAGGAGCAACCGGATGTTATGCAAGAAACAGGAATGGAATATTGCCGCACACCCGGTCCTTTCGGCCCAGAAAGCATGGCGGTAGCCACATCTGTTTTACCTGCGGTGCGTGATGCCGGGCTTGTCACCATCACACCGACAGAGTTTATCTGCCGCACTATCGAAGCGACGTTTCTTGCGCACGCAGAGCAGCTTATCGGCATTCAGGAAACACAACTTTTTGTTCGGCAAGCAGAAAAACTTCTTCCTGACCTTGTGCGTGAAGCAGGTAAACTATGTCCCCTGCCCCGTTTGTCTGACGTCTTGCGCTTGCTGATTGAAGAGCGTGTACCGTTGCGCAATATCCGCACAGTTTTTGAAACCATTGCGGAATGGGCCCCCAAAGAGCAGACAACCTCCGGCTTGGTGGAGCGCGTACGTCTCTCTTTACGCCGCCAGATTTGCCATCAATCCTCAAATAATGACAAAGTCTTGGCAGCCATCGGAGTTGATGCCCCTTTAGAAAACGGATTACGCTCCCTTCTGCACAGCACCCCGCAGGGACGGCAGGTAAATCTTGATGCCGTTTCAAGCAGGAGACTGGTCGAAACGTGCCGCTCTCTATTGGCTCCTTGCCTACTCCATGACCGAAAGGCAGTTCTTCTTGCCGCGCCAGACCTCCGACGCCCCATGTCTTTGCTCTTGCGACGTTACGGATTGTCTCTTCCCGTCATATCCTATGATGAAGTTGCACCCGAATTTTCTGTCAAACTTTATGGTACGCTCTCCGATACTATTCTAAATGTCTCACCTTCTGTCTCGGACGCAGCAGCCTGATCGTTCCTTTCTCATTCCTTCCGGACCTCTCATGCGGCTTACCAAATTATGCTTATTTTTGAGCTTTCCTGTTCTTCTTTCTGCCTGCGCACAGACTTCGCCCACAACGCAGGATACAACACGAGAAATGATGCAGGCGGCGCAAAACCCGGATGCTATGGCAAGAATTGCCCAAACCGCCCTGCAAACAGGTGACGCAGCAACAGCCATCACGTTTTACGGTCGCGCCATAGCTTTACGTCCGGACAGAATTGATCTGCAACTGGGCTATGCTCAGGCACTGACCGCAAACGGAAAGCCGAATGAGGCACTTGGCCTTCTCATGCCTCTCGCTGCCAAAAACCCAGACAACACTCAATTGTCTTTAATAACAAGCCGTCTGCTGATTGAAGCAGGCCGCCCCCGCGAGGCTCTTAATCGTCTCCAGGCCGCTTTTCAGCGGACCCCATCAGATAGTCGTGTTTTGATCGCATTGGGTGTCGCGCTGGATACGTTGGGAAACTCGCAGGCTGCGCAAGGCTATTATCAGAAAGCGCTCGCTCTCAACCCAGACGATGTGGCCGCCAGAACAGATATGGCACTTTCTCTTGCTGTTTCAGGCTCGTATCAGCAGGCTTTAGGTATTTTGCGCCCACTACGAAGCGAATTGGCAGGAACAGATCAGATCAGTCATATTAATGCTGTTGAGAACGCTCTGGCGCTTGTCTATGGCCTTATGGGAGACCAGACAAGTTCCGCAGCCATCCTACGTCATCGTATGTCGGAAAAACAAGCACAAGAAAACCTGACTTTTTACAGCGCAATCCGCCAGGGCAGTAGCAAAGTATTCTCTCAATCAGAGCTGGGAAGCACCGGGAAGCTGTGATTCGGTTGCACTGCTTCCACCCGCCATTCCAGCACCAGAAAGACCAGACCCAGCTAGACCATTACCAAGGGCGTCGGATGGCAGAGTTTTATCCTGCCCTTCATTCAAACGTCGAACCCCCAAAGCAGCTCGCTCGGCGGAGGAAGGGTGTCCTACAGGCGTACGATACAAGTCTGATGGATCAGCAAGCATTTGCGCCAGATTATTATTCTGCACACATCGTCCCATGTTTTCGATGCTGGGTGTTACATCTCCCAACCATCCTGAACGCATAATTTTGGTACAATCAGGCAACGCTACTTGCGTCCGGCTCAAAATCAATATCGGCCTGACAACCTGATAATCACCACTCATAGGGGCCACATGCACCCGGTCCGGTTCTAATCCTAATGCCGCAAGCCGAGACATGATTTGTTCAGTTCGCTCTGGCATCAGGCCCACAATATCGGCACTGATTTCAGTCTGACCGCCAAGCATTACCATAGCCTGCTTCAGAAGCTTCTCTTCAAATCTGCCATCAGACATGAGAGGAACGGTTCGCTGCTCGGTATGTAAAGCAACCGGCAAGGTTTTCTCTCTGTCGGATTGTGTGGCTTCACAACCGCATAAGGCTAGAAATATGATGAGGGCAGATTTTTTCACTCGAATATAAACCCTGTGCCATTCAAATGAGGCATATGGTCAAGATCCTGCTGATCGGCCATGCGCCCATAGAAAAAGCGTTCCAGCTCGTTCGGCTGATGAATATGCCTGAGTGGATCATCCGGTGTATGCAAAGGATCAACGGGCTTTACCAGATACGGCGTGATGATAATAACCAGTTCACTTTGGTCCCGCTGAAAGCGTGAGGATCGAAACAACTGCCCCAGCACAGGAATATCACCCAGAATAGGAAATTTCTGCACATTATTGTCTGCATCATTTCGCAACAAACCTGCAATTGCAAAACTCTCGCCACTCGCCAGCTCAACTTCCGTTTCCGCCCGTCGTGTTGTAAGCGCAGGTACAGAAAGATTATTAAGCTGATAGCTACCATTGCCAGACAATGCGCTGACGGTTGGCCTTACCTTCAAATGTATCAACCCAGCGCCCAGAACAGTAGGCGTAAAGGCTAAACTGACACCATACTGCATATATTGAATGGAGGTGACCCCCAACGCCTGTGGCACAGGAATAGGAAATTCACCGCCAGCCAGAAAAGTGGCGGTGCTGCCACTAATAGCCGTCAGATTTGGTTCAGCCAGCAAAGTCACCAGATGTTCGTTCGCCATTGCATCCAGGACAGTCTGTGCGTTGACATGTCCAGTACTGGCTCCCCCAAACAGTGAAGCAGCCGTATTTTCCGCAATGGCAGCAGACTGCATACCAAACGCAAAACTTCCTGCCTTGATAACGGTAGACCAGTTAAAGCCGATTTGCTGGGCAACGCTCCGGGAAACCTCAGCAATTCTGATCCGCAGATTAACCTGAAGTGGATGCGTCACACCCATCTGATTGGCCAGAGGATGTTCCTTCCCCTCCACCCCACGCGCAACCGATGCGAGATGATCCGCCTGTTCGGCGTTAGCTACTGCTCCACTCAGCACAGAACCACTGGGAGACGTTTCCAGCGTGGCGTCAGATGCCTCCGCCTGAGCGTGTGGTGCAAACACGGATTGATCTGCTTCAACCCGGACCGTCACGGATATTATAGAATCTCCGTTCTCATCCAGAGCATAGAGTGTCGTCGTGCCAGACTTTTTGCCTATAACAAAAATTTTGTTATCAGACGGAACTTGAACATCAGCTATTTGTGGTTCGGCCACAAAAACACTTGCTGCTGGCCGGGACAGGCTCAACATATGCCCTCCTCCTACACCAACCAGAATCGTTTTATTACCATGATAAAACTGCGTTACTGTAGCCGGAGCCTTACCCGCTATGGCCTTTACGGGCGACAAGATGCCACAAACCAGCACAGTGCTTAAAATCATGGTAGAAAGACTAGCTAAAGTTTTATATTTTTCTGTAGGCATCATGCTTGATTTAGAATCCGATTGAGCTTTCCACCTTTGTCTTTCAATCATAAAACCCACTTGTATACTCAAAGCACAATAAATTTTTGTTCAAACACATATGCACAAGGCTTCTTACAGAAGGCCTTGTGCATGACGAGTGAAAACGGCATGTGAGAGCGAGGCTTAAATACCGATTTAATAACTCTCAAACTCTGTCGTCTTCTTTATTTCGAGACGGCTCCAGCAATTTCGGTCACGATATTCAGTATAGGCTCTCCAAAATGCTGCCAGCCCCATGGCAGATTGTCCATATTGGAACCATCTTCCCGCACATGGGAGTCTTTGGTGTCAGGAAGCTGATGGTTAATAAGCTGTCCGAGGTATCCCCACCCTTGCTGGGTTACGTCCTGAAGAACGCCAGCTTCCGTGCCATGGCGAGCATCTCCATCTTTTGTAAACCCATCAATTTTGCCATCGCTCACTATGTCCCCACGATCTGCACCATCCCGACCCAGTGAGGATTTGATATAAGTCAGCAAAGCAACAGCCCGATAAGCCTGATCGGGGTTTGTTGTCATCTGCCCCCCAACCATTTCGTTTAGCTTATCGCGAATACCACTTTGATTTCCAAGATTTTTTAGGATTGGATTATCGTTTATAATATCCTGCGCGGACCGTGTATCGCCATCCGGGCGCTTTGTTTCGCTGGTCGGCGGCGTGGAAACAAACGCATCCATGCTTGTGTCAGGTGTAACGCGATTGACCGTTGTTGAGTTAGAGGCTCCGGCGTCAGATGAAACATCCGATTCAGACGATGATCCTGAAGAATCTACACCCGAAGACGCCCCTGAACTGTCGGAGCTATCACCAGTATTCTGCAGCATATCGCCTACAATCTGAAGTATTTTGGATGCCCCGTCACTTTTAGAAATAGTACCGGCTTCAAGCTCCATAATAACTTTGGAGAGATCGATTACTTGTGGGGCAAATTTTCCTGCCGTTTGAGCAAAAGACAGCACTTTTTTTGCTGCTGATATTAAGCTTGCAACAGAAGAAGAGTCACCTCCACTCTCTAACGAGTTCGTCCCGTCAGGCTTGCTCTGACCATCAGTCTTATCAGGCTTCGGCTTACTATGGTTGTCGGTCTTACCGGTATCTGGCTTGCTATGACCCTCGGTCTTGCCATTCCCGGATTTATGCGAAGAGCTACCATGAGACGAATGTTTGCTCTGCAGATGAACTGACTTATCTACATCCGTTTCCGAAAGAGATGACGTTTTATTTTCAATTGGTTTTTCTAAAAGTTTAGAAAATTCCATTTCATTTGATGAGCTATACGGTGATGCAAATGAAGGAGCTAATGTGGAGGAAGAGGGTTTCATATCTAATTATCCTCGAAACGAACGCCGAATTATCTGCAAGATCTTTCTCGCTTATCACTGTGGCGAGAGCCTTGACAATCCAGTCATAAAAAATTCATTTATTGAAAAATATTGTCTCCATATAAGGTGAAGAGATCAAAGAATCACGGTGCGTTACATGGATGACCATCACGTTCTGAGCGAGAATGGAATTGAGTATAGTGCTCAAAACACTCTTCAATAAAAATATGCTCCGAAAGAATATGACCTGTCGAAAATTTTGTACTTTTTAGAAATGGCTGAACCGCCGGGGCAATCTTTACAAGATATTCGCAGCGTTGACAGAATAGTTGATTGTTTGAATGCGATTAAGATGGATGCACCGCAGTTTAAATTACACCTGACATTTTGCTAACTAACCAAGAAAAAAGATGTTCTCGGCCATATCGGTCGCGTAAAAGGCGGACTAAATTTAACACTCCACGCCATATGCGTTGATTATGGCCAATCTCTTCAGGTGCACCTATCTGTGGGTCAGATCATTGACTTCAAAAACGCAACTGCCATTTTGGCAGATTTTCCGAGGAAATAGAAAAAATTATTGGCGCAAAAGGCTATGGTAATAACCAGATCAGGCTTATTTTTTGCAGTATGTAATATTATTGATAGTATTCAGAAAATAAATCAAAACAGATATGCTACTGGAAATTCCTTATTTAAACACTCTCTTCTGAATATATTAAAAATATCCAATTAGAATTCCCCTTCTTCCAAAAGAGAAGGAAGGGGAATTTTCTTATTTATCCAACGAGACTGATTACCATTTCATTTTCGTCAGCAAGTAAATATGGTCCTGCGGCACAAAGTGTCAGAGAAAGAATTCCCATCGGGTTTCTTGTTGCCTCCCCCAATGGCAGAAGTGCATTACCGTTTGTCCAAACAACTGTGCTATTTGCGTCTGTAGGATACCATCCTTCAGGCTTTTCGGTCCGGAGATGCGCCCCGATATTCTGCTTTCCGTTAGCGAAAACCAGATTAATCTCTCCAACAGCAATCCCCAGTTCACGACGATCATCCACAAACGGCCCAATAACATCTACTGGACGGTTTGCCCGTGAAACAATACGAACCTGCGCTGTGCCAGACGGCAACATGAAACTGTAGACACCAGCTTCTTGGCGTAATGGCCGGATTACCGCACCAGTTTCCGTCAAAAGGCGAACATCTGGGTCACTGGTCGTTGCAACTGTTTCTTCGCAAACAGGCGTTCCAAAAATCTCCTGAGAACGAGATTCAAGGTTGCGGAAAAGAGGTTCAACAAAAGAACGCTCGACACACAGGGGAGCCGCAGCATGATCTTCCCAAGTGACGCTGGTATTCCGCAGCGCAACAACAGCACCTTCCTGGCGAAAGGTTTTACGGTTCCCGGTATCCAGATAACTTTCTGTCAGCATCCCATCAGCACAGATCACTGCATGATGATGTGTTTCCACATGATAATAATCATATGCCTTAATGGAACGATCATAAAAAATGGAAGAACCATTCACCAACATACGGGCCGGAACAAACCGTCCATCAAAAAACAGGCAGTGCTCTGGGGTGATCAGCATATCTTTGAACGGAACACCATCAGCGATAGCATTTTTCAGGATACGAACGGGATAACCGGCCATATCATCGGGCATCCCCAACCGGACTGTTGTATGCTTGCAGCCGGTCCAGACAACAATCTGCTCCGTCACAACACCATTTGTATAACTCAGGATTTTGTCGCCGATTTGTATATCCTGTACAGCAACTGTGCCTGACGGTGTAGAAATCAAGCTATCAGCAAGGAAACAGACTTCTGCACTAGCCCCACCATGCCCGTCATCAACTAATACAAAGCCTGTATTTTTGACGCCAGTAATGTTGAGCGTAATTTTCGCCCCGCTCGCCAGCGTGATAACGACCTGATTATCAGATGGGTATGCATAAGATGCGCCCGCAGCCGATACACCAGCAAGATCAATGCTGTCAGAATTTCCTGGACCAGTGCCACTGAAGCCATTGATGACAGTTGTCAGGGTGCCACCTGACGCCAGACCTGAAACCGTTAAACCTGCGTTATCATCTGATTGTAAATCAATTGTACCACCAGCATTGTTCCAGATTGTCGCAGAGCCGCCATTCTGGATTGTAACAACGCCTGAAATTATAGCACCACTTGAGGCTGCAATATTGCCGCCATTAGCGACAGTCGTCGTCCCCAGAGTGCCGGATGGCTCTACATAAACCTCAGCACCAGAGTTGATTGTGTTGCTATTGGCTGTTCCTCCTGACCCTATGTCTAAAACACCACCGTTGTTAACGGTTGTGTTAGAAGCCACACCAGCCAAACCAAGGCCACCACCACTTGAGACTGTTGTACCAGAAACGGCACCACCACTTAGAACAACCAAATTACCGTTGGTTTCGACAGTAGTATCCAGGGCTGAGGCGCCGGCACTGACTGTGGCAATTCCAGAGTTTTCAACCGTGGTTGTGCTGATTACGCCCCCCGCATCAACATATGCTTTACCGCCATCAAGTGTGCTGCCTGTGGCTGTACCACCCGAAGCAACTTCTATGACGCCGCCATTGCTAACAGTAGTATTAGAAGCAACACCAGCTACACCGAGACCGCCGCCACTTGAGACTGTTGTACCAGAAACGGCACCACCACTTAGAACAACCAGATTACCGTTGGTTTCGACAGTAGTATTCAGGGCTGAGGCACCAGCACTGACTGTGGCAATTCCGGAATTTTCAACCGTGGTTTTGCTGATTACGCCCCCCGCATCAACATATGCTTTACCGCCATCAAGTGTACTGCCGATGGCTGTACCACCAGAAGCAACTTCTATGACGCCACCACTGCTAATAGTGGTGTTGGAAGCAACACCCGCCAAGCCAAGGCCACCGCCGCTGGAGACTATTGTCCCAGAAACCAGGCCGCCCGAACTTGTAACAATATTGGCGCCACTCCCTACTGTAATGCCATCTGCGCTCCCACCTGATTGCACATAGATAGTTGCGCCATTTGTAAGAGTTCCACCACTTGCAACGCTACCCCAGTGAGATAATACTCCCCCATTAGCAACAACAAAGCCTCCGGAAAGAGTAGCTGTCGGGGCGGTTAAGATGGAGGGTTCTAAAAACTCCATGGTTTTGAGTGCGTATCTGTGATTCCATACCTCCT
>JAEIHY010019299.1:0-13754 GCA_018904565.1 Drosophila tsacasi
CTGGATCAAGAGTTATGATTATTGCAAGCCAAAACTATCTAAGGCGCCACTGTGCGGCGTGTTCATCATCATCATCAGCGTCCTCGTCCTTATCCTTGTCGCCGTCCTGGGCTATCCCGGAGCAGTTCAGCGAAGCAGCGTGCAATGTTTATCCTTTTTAATCAGAAATTGATGCGCTGCCTTTTTCGCAGTCATCGAAATCGAAGCAGTTTCAGTTCGGGCAGGGATACAGATACAGATGGAGATAGGGATACAGATACAGATACAGATGGAGATAGAGATACAGATAGAGATACAGCCGGAGGTACAGCTAGAGATTCGGGCAGAAATAGAGCTGGCGACACTCGAGCCTGGATGCTTGGCATTGTTCTTATTCGGCCCGCAACTAATTCCTAATTACGATTTCAATTAAATATTTATTTTAATTAAAAAGTCAACTTCAAATACACATCTCATGCTCATCGGTGGCTTGGCAGGCAGCGCGGCACTGAGAGAAATTATTAAATAGTTTATTAATTATAAGAAACTTTATAAGAAGGTAAAGAAAACTGAGAAATAATGATAACATATATATATAAAAATATAAAGTAGGTAGAGGAAATCTACAAGTAGTAGAATTTTGTATAATGGAAATTATATATTTCCTTAACAATTTACTTATTTTAATACAAATTATAAAATTCTTTAAGATTATTCTTATGAAACCTAGGTAGAAATTGGAGAAAGCTAAAGAATAAAAGGGAAAGTATGGAAACAGAAAAGCTACAAGCTACAAACTTTACCATTTTCAATTAAATATATTTAAAATAAAATATATATATTTATTTAATTTAATAGCAAAAAAATGTACCAAATTCTTTAGAATTTTACTAGAAACTAAGGTATAAATAAAAGAACAATGAATAATAAAAGGAGGAAAGGTGAGAAAAAACGAAATTATAAATAACAAGAACTATTTTTTTTATAGTACAAAGAATATATTTAATGTGAATATATTTACCTGAAAAATTAAACAAGAACTATTTTTTTTATATTTAATGTTAATATATTTAGCTGAAAAATTAAAGAAATATTAAAGTCCTTATTATTATCTCAGTAACCTATTAGTAATTTGGGAAAGGTTAAAGACACAAATGATGGGGAAAGTATGGATATAGTAAAGCCACAATCATTACTATTTTTAATTTTATAAATATGATATTTTCTCTTGCTTTATAAACTTAAAAATTTGAAATTATTAAGTTTTTTTAAAATGTATTAGAAACCGAAGTATAAAATAGAGTAAACTGAGTAATTAAAAGGAAAAAGTGGAAATAGTCAGGCTATTATAACTACTATTTGTATCTATATGAATGAGATATTTTCTGATAATTTATTTGGTAAAATAAGTTACGGAAGCTCTAGGATAATTATTTGTTTATTAATTTTTTTTTCTTCATATTTTTTGTTTCTTATTTCTTATTTATTTCTCACTGATTAGTTTCTTAATTAACTGAAGACCCTGTTTCTTTTTAATGTACATATTTATTATTTATTCTCTCTAATTAATTCCCTTAGTTGAGGGGCTTCTTCTTCACTTTGATTAAACTCATTTTCGTTCTGTGTATCGCCCCGAGTGAGGCAACCATGCCAGGGCAGGGCTGCCCCCCTCCCCGGAATCCCGACCTGCTTCATTAAATTTCATGAATCGCCCGCAGCGCTCCAGCCATATCCTGTGCATGTTGTTGATGGCTCTGCCCGCAAAATGCCCCGGGGGGTGGCGGGGGCGCCCCCCTCGCACGGGGACGGGTGAGAGGGATCAAGGGTATACATATATCTCATCCAGCATTGTTGTCTGCCCAAACATAACTCTCCTCTCCACACACACACGTGCCAGGAGACCGAGAGCCATAGTCCGAACCCGAGCCCGTATCTTGACCAGGCCCGGGGAGCCCCTCCTGCTCCCTTCCCTCGGAAAAAAAAAAAAACAACAACAACATACCCCAAAAGCGAACCCCATGAACTGTTGTTTCAGCGAAAGCCACAAAAACTGTTGGCGCTTTTATTTATTTGCTATTGATTTCCACTGTCCCAGGACGCAATTTGTTTGCAATAAACTTCATAACAATAATTCATGTCCGCACAAATAAATAATTCATGGAGCCAGTTCGAGTTCCAGATTCCGTTCCCGGCGAAAGCGAAGCTGCGACCACAAATTCAGCCAAGATTTCCCCAGCCTTGATAGATAATTCTGGCCTCCTCCTTCCCTTCTTGGCCCCTAATTGTGAGCCAGCCCGGGGAGAATGGCAGGACGGACACCGGCCATAAAAGCGAGTTAATAAATCCAACCGATTCGGCACTTTCGCAATGATAATAAAAACTCGGCGTTAAATTAAAAGGTGTTTCATCGCTTTTAGCAGGGATGCAAGGCAGCAGCAGGGCTAGGGACAGTCAGTGGAGCATGTAAGCGAGTCCTCGGATTCAATACATTCGATCAGGACTTGCTATTAAGAGGCAGGAGAACCTTAAGTGGCCGAGGGGGATGAGTGATGGTCGCATGAATGATTCAGTGGGTTTTTCGTTAAGCAAAAGTGAGTGCAACTTTAGGAACAGTGGTTTGTAAATAAGAAAAGAAATTAATTGAAGAGAAATGGGGAATTGTTGAAGTTATTTGTGACTTTTTAGCCTTCAGTGCTCTTACCGACCGCAGCTATCAGCTTTGTATTTGGGATATAGGATAATAGTCTTGGTTCGGACTTAGCTGCAGTAGAGGACACCCAGTTACCTTTTATCTCCACACCGCAGACTTGGCCGAGATTTATCGATGATTAAGTTCTTTCGAGTGCAGAGGTTATTATCACAATTAATAAATTTTTAACACATGATTAATAATACACGATTATAATCTATTCCTCTCTCTCTCTCTCTCGCTCTTGAGATCTATCTCTCACTCGAGATCTATTTCTCTCTCGAGATCTAGCTCTCTCTTGAGATCTATCTCTCTCTCGAGATCTATCTCTCTCTCTTGCTCTCGATCTATCTATTTCTCTCTCGAGATTTATCTCTGCCTCTCTCCATCTCCCACACCTATAAATAGAGGCGCCTCGCCGCAGCAGCCTCAGTCTCTCCGCGGCCTTCCACCCGTTCACCCGTGTTGATTATCGTGTGTTAATAAGTGTGTAAATAACTGTGATTATAACCTCTGCACTCGAAAGGACTCAATCATCGATGAATCTCGGCCACGTCAGTGATGTTGCAACGAAAGGTAACTGAGTGTCCTCAACTGCGGGTAAGTCCGAGCCAAGACTATTATCCTATATCCTAAATACAAAACTGATTTCACCGATCGGTAAGCGAAACAAAATGTATTTATTTATATGAAGCTAACAAATGGTTAAAAACTAAGTTCTAACTTATTAAGTGGGTGGCTTGACTGGGTGGTTACAAGCTTACATTTCGAACTTTTAGACTACGTTTTAGGTAAGAGATTGGTTTTGTGGAGGAAGGAGAGTAATTTGTTTGAGTTTGCTGTTGGCTTAGATAGGAGTTGGATTAGGGACAATTATTATTGTAAAATTATCAATGGGATAACGAAATTGTGTGTTATGTGTAGATAACGTGCTTTGGAATGTATTTTTTAGCCTTAGTTAAGTAATTTCTAGGTTAAGTCACCACTGTGCCAGCTCTCTCTTTCTCCTGTATATAATATATTCGTATATAGGATATCTATGGGGCATACCCGAGCAATCGAAAGGCGAAAAGCGAGCTCTTGTCCTGGCCAAACGCATTCCCAGCCGCATTCATCGCCACATCCGCCACATTTACATTCACATTCCGATGGCAAATTCGCAGGGATATGGATTACCAATTAGCATTTCCATCGGCCAGTGGCTCGTTTTGTGTGCGGATTGTGGCGGCGGAAGGGGGGTTGGTGTTGGTGCCAATTGAATTTCCCATTATCGTTTAAATGAAAATTCAGGCAGTGACACAGAGCAGTGCAACTCTTTCTCTCTGCTCTCAACGGCCACGTGGTGTATGAGCAATGCCTTATAACTCATACGCCGCGTGCAACGCTTTGATTTCCCGCCATTAAACACAAAACTCTCTGTCTTTCTCTCTCTTTATCTCTCTCTCTCTCTCTCTCTCTGTGTGTGTGCGGGGTCAGTGGGAAATGCGAATGAACGAGCTCCGAGTCCGGCAAATATAATAAAAATCAAGGGAAAATAAAATATTTACACATGCTGGCAAATACACACACAAATAAACACAAATAAAATATGGCCCAGCGAGAGGCGAGGCAATTGAGAAAATGAATTTACTGTGTACGAAATGGTTAAGTAAAAGTTTGTGTATCGAGGCCGATAGCCAGTGACAGTGGTTAATTTTTGGGGATATATCCCTAGGAAAAATACCCTAATTATAAAGCCTTAATTTATTATAATTAAACTTGAAATAAATTAAAGAGAAACTGGCAAGGTTTATATAGTATATTCCCCTTGCTGTACTTTTATTTCTTTAAAAAGTAAACCCTTCGACCACGGTTTGTCCCACTTTTTGGCCAGCTTCCGAGGAAAGCCTCTCCTGCTGGCCGTGTCCTGTGAGCCTGTGCCTGTGCCTGATGTTTGACTGTTTGCCGAGGCCCTCCCTGGACGTTCCGTCTGACAAGAGCTGATTGAGGAAATGCGCATCAGGCGCACTGAGCCACTGCCAATAAACTATGTGGACTTCTTCGCTCTTCCTCCAGAAGCCAGGATATATATATATATATATAATATATATATATGTGTGTGTGCATTGATCTCTGCAGCAAGAGAAGGGGGAAAGGGAAATCCTATAAATATGCCATTTGAAAGATAATGCAGCAATAACAAACGGGCACTGAAGGGGGGCTAAGGAGCGCAGGAAAGGCCGAAGCCAACTGCAGGATGGAGAAAAGATAAATAGGCAGCAGTAGGCAAACAAGATGGGTAAACAAACGTGGGAAAATGGGGTGAAAATTGGGATGCACTGAGGTTCTTACAAGCATAGGTTGTGGGGTTTTGGGAAATATATTTATAAAAATTAAAAATTAATAATTAATGGTTGAAAAGCAATATTTCTGAGCCAAAAATCTCTGTAGTCATTTCACACTTTCAATGTTTATTTCTAAACCTTCTCTCTTTGCTATACCCTTTCATTTCTCCCAGTGTACTGGCTGCATTTGCTGGCTTTTGAGTCAAATGGGTAAACAAGCCAGTACACACACACACACACACACATTGGGGCGGCAAAGGCGGCAAAACGCATTTGGAAAACGCAATGAGAGAGAGAAAGAGCCCCAAGAAGGAGCAGAAGGACACTGGCAGAGGAACGACAGCAGTCGCATGCCAACTGTCCGGTTGTGTGACTGAGCCTGTCAGCAGGATGCCAGGACACACTAGGACCAGCGCACAGCTCCTCACAGGAGGAATTGAGGAATCTGTGAGACACAGGAAAATATATAGATTTCGTAGCGGCGACAAAACATACTGAAAAAGGAAAAAATTATAGAGGACCAAATCAAAGACATACACAGAGAGAAACAAGGATTTTTTAAATAATTTATAGAGCAGGGAAAATGAGGAATTAAATGTATAAGCTCTAGTTTCTATTCCATTTCTTTTAATAAAACTTCCTTGTAAATATTTGTTAATATTCTTTCTACGTATTTTCTCTCTGTAATTTCTTGCGGTTCACAAATAGCAAATAGTTGGCCTGCTTGAGAACTTGTAACGTGTTTTATGGGTTTTATAGGTAGTGAAGGAGAAGCAGGAAGAAAAAGAAGCCACCAGGACAGGGTCAGTGGGCGGCGACCGGGGCAATATTGAGGATTTTTATTTCGTTGGCTGTTTGCTAGATTAAATTTACTACATTTGGAATTGAATAACTAAAGCTCCCGGAGGATCATCTTCATTTTGTATTTATCCAGAATGAATGGTAAACGACAGTTGGAATAACACACACACACAAACAAGGAGCAGGAGCAGGGAAGGGAAAGCGAGCTGGAAGCCGGGCAAAATATTGCACAGGGACAGGACATGCACACACACACACATACGAAAACAAACAGTAATGTAATAGAGACGAGGAGCAGGACTTGCAGGACAACAACGCCTGCAAATGCCAGAGCTGCCGGTCTCCGCCGGGCGAAGGACGTCGGACGAAGGACGAAACGAAACGAAGCCATTACAGTTGCCAGCGGCATTTTGCAGGAAACAGCTTGACAAGCCGATGAAATTTATATTGAAAGATGTTTCGTAGCCCCGTCGACAGGATTAAGTAACTGCTCCTGCCCCTGTCATGTCCTTATTTTTTTTTTCTATCTATTTTTGGGGTCTCCTTTCTGCGGTGCATAATTCATCTAGAAATGAAATCATTGCATATGCATGACTCCTCGCTTTCAACTATAACGAATCAATACCGAAAAACGATAATATTGGGAGGGGAAAAAATGTATGTAGAAAGGACTCGTGATCTATGCCTGGATAAGGGATAAAATATGCAAGATAACATAACGTATTCCATGAATATCAAAGCTCTGATGCACAAATATTTTCTTTTTTTTTGGCTGAGGGAAGAAAGTAATAAATAGTAAATAATATGTGGTATTTTGTATATGGAATATGGATTATACATTTATATATTAATATATATATATATAGGAACTACAATAAGTAGTAACATTATTGTTTCTATTTAATTATTTATAATTTTTTAGAATTAAAAACTAACACATGTCTGTGGAGGATTGTTTATTAAAATATTATTTAAACCCAAAACACCTCCTTTAAAAGCATGGAAAGCCTTATACTTTATGCTAAACAAATGGTGTTTTTTCCTCACCCATAAGCTTAAGACTTACGGATGTTAATCAAGGACATAAAAAGTGCTTCACACAAAGCGCTTTTCCTTACCCCCAAAAAAAAAACAAAATGTTGAATTAGCACAAAGAAAGTGAAAGAAAACAAGAGCTCCGATAAGGAATATGCAAAAAGAAAGCAAAATGGCAGTCATTTCGCTGACGGAAAGGGGTAATATACACTACACAAAAAAATATATAAAAATATATGACAAAAAGAAGGGAGAGAAAAGCAGGGAAAGCCAGGGAAAGCCAAGGCTGAAAACGCTTCCTTGGCAGGTATGAATAAACATAAAAGCATTTTCGTTGGGCCTTTTTATCGCGTAAACGCATCAAAAAATTCAATTGTATTTAATACACGCTCACACACACACACACCCAATCGATTGGGGACGAGGCACACACACAAAAGAAGCAACAGAATGTGTGTGATTGGGCCATAAAAGCGAATATTACGCATACGCCCTCTTAGCTGCCGCAAGGCAACCCGGGTGGGCCCAGTTAAGCCCAGCCAAAAAGCCAATTTGATTAACAAAAAAGAAAAGGAAAGCCATGAAGATGATCTCAATGATGATGATGATGATGATGATGCTGAGCTCGCAATCTCTGCCTGAAACTGCATATTTTTTGAGGGGGAATCAATCTCTTAGTGGGTTGAAATTACATTTGAATATAAATCAAAACTAAAACCAAAATAAAAACCCCAGGAGTCGAAGCTCAATTATAAGAAAAGGGTTGGGCAAAATCAAGTACAGCTGCCATCAATAAACTAGTTTAAATTTTTATATATATAAACTCTGCATTAAGTACAAAAGGAAACTCTTGAGATGAAAGACTATTGCATTGTCTGCAACTGTTTTTCAGTTTTGCCACACAAAAATATATTTAAGCTTTTCAATTTTGCATTTTGCATATGGCAGGTCGATTGTTTTATACATTTCCAAGAATATTCTGGCGACAATCGGTCTCGGTAAATAATAATTCATTCAAGGAATTAGGCAAAAGGCTTGCTTCTTGGGGATTGCGGCTGCCGGATTTCGGATGGGAGATTGCAACTAGAATTAGGCTTGGGTTTTGGGACTCTGATTTGGATTCAGATCCAGATTCAAATTGGAGAATCATATTGAGATTGAGTGTGTGTTCGTTCAGTCTTGTTGGGGCTTGAGTCTGGCCTGGCCTCGTTTCCGCTTCCGTTTCCGCTTCGCTGGCTCGCTCTACACGTGTTAAGTGTTCCCAAAAACTCAGGCTCACCTGGCGCGGAAAGTTTCCTCCATGCTACCTTTATTTTTCCTGGTTTTTCTGTATTTTCTTATATATATTTTTTTTTTTTTTGTTGGCCGGTCAAGCGACCTACGTTAAGTGTCAAACACATTTTACTTGGCAATTTCTTGGGTCGTTCGCTGTGGCTTTTCCTCCAACCTCCTCGGCGGCGCTACTACGTACTGCCACCTTTTCCCCAGGGGCGGCTAATGCTCTTGTGTCTCATGTCGTAGGCGTTGCCAACTCTAATGAAATGATTCATTTCCGGTTTCCGCTCGGCAGCTGTGTGTGAGTGTGAGTGTGTATGTGGGTGTGTGTGCCAGGGTGTTCACACTTGACACTTTCTTTCCGCTCTGGTTTTTCGTGTGTACGTGTACGTGTGGCTCGTCCTCGTCCTCGTCCTTTATCCACGCTCCTTGCTTCGTTGGCTGCCACGTTGGCCACGTTGATAAATTTGTGTAAATTCGTTTTAGCCAATTTCCAAACACATACACATGCACACATGCACACAGAGCTAATGTCCTTGGGGAGTTGGGAATTCGGTAGCATTCTCACCTTTTTTTATATCCTTTTTTCGACTTGCGGTTTGCCTATCACGTGTTTTACGTAAAACCAAAAAAAAAGAAGGGGGGAAGTAGGGAAGCAAAGACAAACGATCGGGAATAAATTTACAGATAACTTCCTGGCGCCAGCGAATTGCCTTGTTAATATTTTATTGGCAACTGTTTAGGCCAACTGGTTAAGGCAATTAACTGCTTAGGTTTGGCCCTGATTCGCATACATAAATTAAGCGGCAGTTACTTAAGGTGTGTTTAGGGTATTTAAATGGTGTAGGAAGTATTTAAATGGTGAGGTGTTATTATTTATTTGTACATTTCTACTACTTCTGGCAAAAGATAAATTATGAGGGTTTCTTCTTTAATATTTATTTATTTTATTTTATGTACTTTGCCACTATTTTTAGGAGCCACATCCTTAATTGTAAAAAAAAATTGACAAACAAATTAATTTTAAAATAAATGGAAATTTAGTAAGCAGATTTATTAGCCTTTTAAAAACTAGATCAGAACCGTTTTCCGAATTCAGGTTTAATGTGTTGTTTGCCTAGTTATTATATTTTTAATCTTTAATTAAATTATCTTCTAAAATTATTTACTTATTTTAAATTTTTCATATATCGCCCTACCATTTTTTGTGCTAAACTCGTACTCAACTTCCTGCCTTCAAAGGGACCTCCTTTGGGGACATTCTCTATTGATATCCCTGCGGTTGCCGCGAAAATGCTCTAAATTGTCTCGTGTTTAAATAATTTCTGTGCCATTTTTTCCCCCAGCTCTTGTTGGTTGGGGTTTGATCTCTTCTTTTTTTTTTTTCTCTGAGTTTCTCAGAGATTTTCTCAGTTTTTCCGTTTTGCTTTTCCCCTGTATATATATATATATATGTATATATATGTATGCTTGTGTATATATTTTTTTTTTGTGGGGGGTAACGCTTGGTGCTGCTGCTGCGGTTTCGTCTGCAGCCGACAGGAGGCTAGAGGCGCCTCTCTTGGTCAGTGCCACGCCACCCCCTTTTGTGCCTCGGTCACATGTTTCATGCCAGTTACAGAGGATTGGCAGGGCCGTAGACTACAGAGGAAGGCTACGGCTACACAGAGCCCAAAAGTTCAAACAATTAAAAAGGTTTCTTGTAACTAAGTGGAGGTTAGATAAACTAGAAATTCGGCTTTGAAAGATTCCCCTTACAATTATCATATATATTTTCTTTATTTTCCCCACTTTATGTTCCCGCTATTTCTTTCGGTGGAAGTGAACTGGTGGCGCTCATAACTTATGCCCGAGGCCCACACCCCATGTTTCGTTACCAAAAAATGGCAAATGGCGGGCCGAAGTAGCGCATTTGTTACCACGGCCCATGTTGTCACACACACACAGAGAGAGAGGGACTTAGCCATGGCCAGAGGGTTGAGCCACCGCATCCCCATCCCCATCCCCTTTCCCTACCCTCCCTTTGCTGCAACATCCTGGGGCGTCAGTTTTGAAACATTTACTTTATGTTGTTCACAGGAAATTAGATTTTTTTTTTTCTGCCGCCCTTCCTGCATTTGTTTTCGCTGCGGACGGGGTAGGGGGTGGGGCAGTGTGACCAACCCAGTGTCCGCTGTGTCCAGTGTTGGGCAGCGCATTTAGTTTTTATAGCCAACTTGTCAATGACAACGGCAGTGGCTATGGCGGAGTAGCTGTTGGGGCAGGAAGCATGTCCTTGCGGACAGGAAACAAGCTCATTGCGGAAACAGCTTTTTAGCCATAACGAGCCGCACACCAGCACACACACACACACACACACACACTAGTACCAGCACTAGCACTACGTGGAGCTGCCAACTTGTTTGCCATGCTAATTTATTTATAGACGGAATTGGCGCTGGGGCAAGTGTGTGGGTGAGCTGAAGTCCTTGTTTTTTGGTTTTCTTTCCTTCTGCTTCTTTGCCTCTGCCTCTGCCTCTGCCTCTTCTTCTCTCCCTTTATTTTTTGATTCCGGCTTTCGTGTAAATTTCCGCCGCAGACGACAAATTGCATACGTGCCACGCCCACCTGGTCTGCCCTAGCAGCAGCCTCTTTAATTCGATTTCGAGCTGTGCAAACAAATCATTTAATGCCCGCCAAACTCATTTGTGCAAACATATTTGGGTCATTCCGCCAGCTGGAGCTGGAGCAGGAGCAGGAGCTGCTGCCTCGTCCTGGCCACGGAAAAACCGTGAAAAAATTTAACCGCGAATGGGGGGGGGAGAGGAGAGGAAGGAAACTCCTCCGCACACCCTTTCTCAACACCAAAAATTCCGCCATTCAAATTCCTTCGTGGAACACTCCACGTCGTAGTTATTTGGTAAAAAATGGGTATGCTGCTTTTTTTAAGGGGGATTGCAAATATTAAGGTATAAGGTACTTTTTAAGGACTTTTTTTTATTTATTTATATTTATAATTTATATTTTATAAAAAACACGAGTTCAGAATTTTAATTTCATTACATTATCACACTGAAACTGTTCTAAAGAAGCCACTGGCGCTCTAAAGCTTGTGCTAAAAACCGAATTGGCAACACTATAATACCTTAATCTATTAACTTGTTTTTCTGCAGAAACTCTCTAGGTTATATAGCATATATTTAACAAAATAAATGTATTCTTTAACTAAATATTTATAAATCAGAAAAGGGTTATTCAATGGTCGGAATAATGACCCCGTTTTCCCTGTTACGGCACTCCTTTCTCTTTATTTTTCTTGCCTTTTTGTTTAAATCCTCTGATGGACAGCTGGCCCCTGTAGGCGCACGTGCCCGCCACTGCCAGGATCCTTTCTCTCCTGATGCCCCTGCCCCAGCTCCTGCCCCAGCTCCTGTCCAACTGCAGCTCGTTCGTAGGACATGATAAGTAGCATAACCATTAAAATCAAAAGCAGAGCGAAAGCAACGCCAGTTTGCAAATGGAACGCGGGCCACTTTGCTTAATGTTCGCTCGCCCGTTCGTTCGGTTCGGTAAAAGCATCGCGTGTCCGTGTCCGTGTCGGTGTCCCTGTCCCTGTTTCTGTCCCTGTCCCCACCTCAGAAAAGAGGCAGGAAAAAAGGCAGCCACGAAACCAACGATGCCGCCCAGGACAGCAAACTCAACTCAAACCCAAACCCAGGGACATGCATTCATTTTTGAATGGATTCGCGGAATGTCGACGCAGTGGCTGTGGATCAGGTGGGAGTCTGAATGGAGATTGGTTGTCCTGCTGCCAGGATCATCATCATCCCAAAGGACACACGCAGCGGGGGAACGGAATGGAATGGGTTAATGGGTGAATGTCGCGCTGCGGGAACAAATTGTGTGAATTAACCCATTTATAGAAGCAACTCATTCCCCGTTCCCTGAATCCGTGGCATTTCATTCAAAATGGTAAATGCCTGGAATTGCACAGCTATTTAAATCATACGAATTGGGGCATTACAGGGGGAGTTAATCACCAAGAGTAAGAGTTGTGGCTTTTGTTGTTGTGTTTATAACATATAAATGTATTATTTATTATTAAGAGAAGCTTAAGTATATGTTTTAGCAGTCTGATAATTATGATCACTCTCCCTCCTTGACCATGCCTTTCCACAACATCCTTCCCCACGCGCTGCTCATTCATTTTCCACGAGGAAAATTTCATTTCAATTTGTAAAACGTTCTTCTTTGTCGTCGTCATCGTCATCCTCGTCGTCGTCGTCGCTGTGGTTAAATTTCATATTTTTTAAGGGGCGCCAGTCGAAACTGTTGCCACGCCATGACAGCTGTTGCCGGACAGCAGCTCGCTTTTCTCCGTTGCTCCGTTTCTCCGATTTTCCTTTTCCCCCAACAGCGAACAAATGAAAAGCAATTTACGCCCATCAAGGGTGGGGGGGAGGAGGGAGTTGCGGAAAATGCGATGGGGCCAAGTGAATCAAGGTACGGGAATCGCTCAAAGGCATTCAGCGCGAATGCCGCCATTCATGCGAATGACCAACACCAGGTGCCACCCTCCTCCCCCCGAAGCAGCCGCCACTTGACCCTTAACCCTTTTCCTGCCAACAACAACAACAGCAGCAGATTTCTAAGTTGCTTTAATGGACGTCGACGGTGGCGGTGGCGAAACCGACATTTTTGAATATTAAAATTCTCGCCCTCAAAATGAGTATTCTTTGAGCGACAGCGACAGCTTCCAGCTTCCAGCTTCCAGCTTGCAGCTAGGAAAAGGTTGGCCCTGTGGCTCAGCCATAAATAAGAACATTTTCTTAAGCGAATTTCCCCGCAACCCCAAGCCCGCAAAATATAAAAAAAAAAATGAGAAAAAAAAAAACTGGAGAGAAGAGAAAAACTTTGCCGCCACATTCGCTGAAGCGCGAGTCCTTCTTCTTGGTGGCTTTTCCAAAAGGCAAAAGCAGAGGAAGGGAAATGCGGTTGTGCACCTTTTGTTGGCCTCCGTCCGGAATTTCTATATATATATATATATTTTATTTTATTTCATTTTATTTCACATTTCGTTGCTGCCATTTTAATATACAATATTAAGTCTTGGCCCCTGTTTTGCGTAAATTTTACTTTGCTTTTCTTTTCAAAAGGAAAAGGAGAGCGAGAGCGAGAGCGGCGGAGTGACACGTTTCGCGCTATGAAAATTTATGGAAATTAAAAAAAGTTTCGTGTTTTGTCGATAATCGAATGAAAAATGCAAATGTTTTTGGCTTTTATGGCTGGTTATTATCGTTTGCAGTTGTGGTTATTTGCCAGGATAATTTAAAGGCTTTACTCAAGTCAGATAAAGTCGGAACAATAACTACTGGTTGGGTGGGTAAGCCCTTGAAGCTGTCCATCTTTGCCTGCACATTTATTGATTTTCCTCTGCTGGCATTCCCCTTCGTCTTTACCTGTCGTTTTTCTCCGCCTTTCCTGTGTGTGTGTGTGCAACGCGTACCCCTATCAACTATGCTACTTATGCTGCTCGAACAGCTTCCTAGATGTTCTCTGTCATATTTGCTGCAGAATGCTCGCTCACAACTTATTCCGCTTGGTCATGCGGCAGTTAAAGCTGCCTCTTCCCCCGCCGTTTCCGCCCTTCCACTCCCTACTTTCCACTCTCC
>JAEIHY010019300.1:0-113565 GCA_018904565.1 Drosophila tsacasi
CGCATAAATAAATTACATACAATATATATAACCCAAGTCTTTTTAATCACACATACGATAAGGGGATTCCCCACAAAATTTAATAACTGAATTACTGAATATATCGGTGATGTATCGCGATATCCCGTGAATGAAAATCGAGATACTAAGCTTGTTATCGATATTTCAAGAAATAGACAAACAAAAGTTCATCTCGAAGCATTTGTCAGTCGAAAAATAATTTCTGGGCTTCCCGTATAAAGAAAGGAGAAAATATGTCGCTAAAATTCAACGAAGCTCTGAAAATTCTTTCAGAGGGGGTGGTATCCAAACCCTCGAAGCCCGAACATAAATTATATATTCAAGATGCAGTCGAAATATCCGAGAAGATAAATGAGGAACTAATTAAAATGAATTCCATTTTCAAGGGAGCAGTGAGTCACTGGGAAGACACATGTAAGTCGCAATTCCAATGGATAATCTCTTAAATTTAAATGCTTTAAATTCTTGTTAACAGTCCTATTTTAACTTCCTTTATGTATTTAACATTTTAATTATTCAAAAATCTTGCATTTACATATAAGTACATAAATATATTTTAAAATATTTTACAGGCACTTTCCTTCTAAAGGATATTTACAAACTATGGATACCTTATCTTCTCATCAACATGCCATTCAAGATAGAGCCTAAGCTAATTAAGTGTCAAACTTCAAGAATGTATAAGCTTAAGACGTCTGCTTACCATCCAGCAGTCGAGAACGGTTTTGTCGATGGGGTCAAGCTAACCGAACTGTTTTTCTGGGATTTGAGCCAAGTTATCGCAAGACTGGGCAAGGTCAATTGCAAAAGTGGCAAGATATACAGCTCTCTTAATACTAAGATTACCGACTGTTCGCACAAGAAATATATACATATCGCTGTTAAGGAACAGGAAGCGCAGGAAGCACCTTCAATTTTGTATCAATTCAGTTTATGTTTTACTTTCTCTAAGGAATCTCCAACTTACCTTTTCTTGATTGACTTTCTCCTAACTAATAATTTATTGTATGACGAAGCTGCCAGAGTTTCAAAATTGGTAAACAAGATTAATATGTTGTTGCTACATTTCCATTTGGATTCATCCTTAACCGTCGAAAAAATGCATAATATAGTTACATACACAATTGTGCGCTCAAACAAAGGCAAAGTTGGAGAGATCCTGCTCGAGGTGAGATTACTTTGATATTAATAAATAATTTATTTTCCTAATAAGGTTTATATTTGTGCACATATATTTTCCAGGTCATAACTCGTTTCATTCCGTTTTTAAAGAATCCAGGACCCTTGATGTGCGCCCGCGGAAAATTATGGCAATACAAGCAAGCCGATTCAGTGAAAGTGTCGGAGCTGAAGGCAGTTTTGGGCATGCAGTAATTAAACATCTTGGTGTAATATTAAATTACTATGACTTCAAACCACTCTAATGGAAGACAATTTTTATTTAGGCTATGGGAAACCCTTCAACTTGGTTTTCCCGACTAAGGGGAAGTACATTTATTAGCTGGAAACTAAGACACCACATCCATTTACGATTAGAGCAAATTTCTGTGACCTACAGTTTACCTGACTTGTGAGCCCGGTTCACCGCCCTCCAATGATTGTATAACCTTGTAAATTACTTTTCCTGTACCTCGCTCTTTATTAACGATAACTCCTAGTGCGACCTACGATGTAGATCTCTAAATAACAATGACTGGTTAAGGACTTGTGGGGGTGATGATGCTGGTACTACCGTCTACTGCTGATCCTTCTGGGAGGGCGACGGAGGATGGGTGCGAATGTACTCCAGGGCGCGCAGGATGTAGGCTGGCACTGGAGGCGGGGTGGGAAGGTGATCACCCACCGGGTGGAAGCCCTCCTCGTCGGCGGTGTAGCTCAGCGAGATGTGCTCGCCCTCGGGCGACACATAGGCCAGGGCACCGCGCGCCCCATTGGGATTGCCAGCCTCCTGGTATTGGATGCCATTGCTGGTCTCATAGGCGAACTGGTAATTGCCCTCCGCATCGCTGGCCTCGTTCTGGAAGCTCCGGATCTGTGCGTCCTTGTTGATATTGTCGGCGAAGGCGCAGCCGATCAGAGCCAGACAGAACAGCTTAAATATTCGAGGGGGAGACGATGGTCAGAGGACATCCGGTGGCAGCTCGGCTGCAATACTCACATATTTGTACATCTCGGCAGAGAGTCTTGGAGAGTATTGATTGAGAAGATGGTGCGGTGATGGCGCTGCTTGTAGTGCAACTGTTTAATTCGATCAGCTCAAGTGTGTCTTTTATATGGATGAGATCGAGAGAGACCCTTGTGGCTCCAGTTGCAGGCGGCACTCGAACGGGTTTTCGGAACCGAGGACCCCGCACTTCGGGCGGCAATAATTGCCAAAAACTTGTATTATCATACCGCCAATAATGGAACAATAACAACAATGCTTAGCCGAACTATAGCTGAAACACATGAGTCATTTGCCAACAATTTATATTGTATGCTTTAATTCGGTTTCAGTTTCGGTTTCGGTTTTCGATTCCACTAAAAGTAAATGCTAAATTGCGTACAAATAAAAATTGGTCTTTAATGCCTTCTCGCCTTCGGCTTCGGCTCATTCACAAACCGCTGGAAATTCCCCCTGAGATTTCTTGTTACAACTTTCAATTGGAGATGCGCCCTGGGCTCGAGGCTTCCATGGAGTGTAGAGTGTGGAGTGGAGCTGACAGGTGCACACTGCCCCTGGAAGGCTGTTGAAATCATCGCGCAGACCGAGAGGGAGATGGAGATGGGCAAGGTCAGTTCACCTGGCAGCATGTCACCCGGAGCGCCGCCGAAGATCGTCCGAGAAACCAGTGCAATGTGTGATCTTCTGATACCCTACATTTATGACTTTAATTAATTGTTTACTTTGAAGTCCGGCGATTTGATTAATTGCCGCGGACCAAGCGATAAGATTGAACAAATTTATTTATTTAGCTATTTTGTTGCGAAATTAGCGTAGCAAACATCTTCCGAAATCGGTGTTAATAGCCGAGAATTGTTTTGGTCAACAAGGAAGTATTGGTTTAGCCCCATAAGCCTGACTTGCCCCCGGCTAGAAATTAAATGTGGTTCACACCTTGGCCAGTAGGCTTTATTTTTGTGATAGTTCTTTGGCTGTTAAACTTAAATTATTCCCAGAGACATAGATAGAATGTCGGAGAAGGTAGGATGAACACGTAATTTGAAGAGTTAGCCGTTCGGAGAGAGCAGGAGTTCCAAACAAACGAAACCGTGCCCGAGCCCGTATATAGTATTTCGTATTCAACATGATTAATTGTGATAATATATGGGTGATATTTTAATTGAATGACTACGGATTCTCTACGGAAACCTTAAGTCCAACTTAGACCAAGTCTGCTGACCATGCAGGCCAAGCTGCAGCCGTAAATGGAAACACGTTGTGTCTGATTTCAACGGGTATTTGCAGTTTTAAAAATAAATAAAACCATATGCAAATATTGATTAAAAAGTGGTTCGCACACCGTTATAGAATATTTGAATAATTGGAAGTGATATTTCGGGAATGCATCCACCTACTTTAATCGTAAGCAGACGCCGAAATGTTCTGTGAAGTTTGACTCTGTTATTTTCCCGGTTTTGCTTATTTAACAATGCAAATTTTAGTGAATGTGTTTGCCATCTGTTGGAGACGTCACAGAATATGGTTAGGGATCGGATGGCGGAGACAGAGATAGTCTCTTGGCGGGCTGAACTAGTTTGCCAGATCAGGTGGGGCCGCGATTGATAGGCATTTTATTAGCAAGAGTGCTAAGTGCGTTTAGGCCTAGCGACCTGTAATTTATTACTGGCCAACAAATTTGTATGCTAATGCGGTGAACTTGCTGGAGATCTTTGAGGGGGAATCAAGAATTCCTTGATGAGCAAACAGGTTATCCGCCTGCGACCAAATGAAACCGAAATCGAAATTGAAAACGGATGATAAATTGGACTGATTTAAATTTATTCGGCACGAGTGGCTGGCCCCTTCCAAATCCAGGCCCGTCTCCAAAGTAACCCCTTGAATGTCACATGTGCCATTACCATCGTCAAGAAAACCCAAACACCCGAAAACCCCGAAAAGCTAACCGAAGCTATTAGCCATTAAGTGCAAAGACGGATCGGTGATTACTTCGAGGCAGATGTTGATCCATCAGCGGCAGCTACTCGGAATGGGTTCAAGTGCTCCATTATACCCTTCATACGGTTATTTTGACTTTATCTTGGGATTGGTAGAGTACTCCACAAATCATATACAAGATGTGCATCTAATTTTTTTTTATATATTTGTAAAATACTGATTAGCGATTCTTATATATATTATTCCACGGTAAGTACCTTTTTTTAGAGGGACAACTACAACTGATACGATTGTAATTGGTAAGACAAGTGATCTTAATAAGGAATTATGAACTTTCCTATTGTATTGTAACTGTCTGTATAATATATCATTTGTTATAACAAAATATATGGAAGTATTAATGATGAACAAGTCTTAAATACGCATATATTTATTAAAACTTATTTTATTCTTGGAAATACTTGATCATTATAATGTTTTATCAGGCAAAGGTATTTCCCCAAATATAGACCTTGCTTTCGAATGTACGGTTCTTTATAATCCATCATTATATCATATCATCTGACAAGTTCCCGATCCAAACATGTCACCTTTGAGTGTAACTTAGCAAGAGTATTTCCAAGTTCCAGTCCCTCCATTTAGACCTCCTTTCTAGTTTTATTTTTACTGCATCTGCGCTGAATTTTATTTAATTCGATCGGTATGCTGCTCTTGCCGAAAAAAATCAAAAAAACACACAAACATATTAAGTTTGATATTTAGTTTGGAGTTCAGAGCCAGATTAGAGACGTCAGCGGCGGCGGCGGCGGCGGCTATGGAGATGCCAACGCCAACGCTGGCTTTGGCGCTGACAGCGCCGCCACAGATCGGATGCTGGCTATAAAAGCCACCGCCTCCGAAGATCACCCAACCAGTGTGGATTATACAACCCCAGAAACCAGCAAGATGTTCAAGCTTGTGAGTATGATGCGATGCGCCTTTGCCGCTCGAAAGGATCCAGGTCATGACCGAGTGCCCATTTCAGTCGCTCTGCCTGCTCGCCGCCTTGATGCTGGCCACCGTCTATGCGGATAACATCAACAAAGATGCCCAGATCACCCGCGAGGATTCCAGCCCAGCCGATGCCGAGGGCAACTACCAATACACCTTTGAGACGAGCAACGGCATCCAGGCCCAGGAAGCTGGAAATGCGAATGGAGTAAGTGGCAGCGCCAGCTACGTGTCCCCCGAAGGCATCCCGATCTCGCTGACCTATATCGCCGACGAGAACGGCTTCCAGCCGCAAGGCGCCCATCTGCCCACTCCTCCCCCAATCCCGGAGGCCATCCTCCGCGCCTTGGAGTACATTGCCGCCCACCCCCAGCAGCAGTAAGCCGCCCAGATTGGATACCCCATTTAAGGCCTAGTCAGTGCTCTAGTGGCTAAAAATGAGTTATATCTAGTTTTAACAAGTCTGTACATAAACCCACTTCAAAAAAGTCAAAAAAATACTTTGAAAAATTCCATCAAATATATCCACAGCCATGCTGATCATATGAATCGAGCTAATGTTGTCTTCATTATGGAAATCGGTGTACTAGATAATCCGAAAACTTGAAAGTTTTGCCGCCGCCTCATTCGAATTCATAATTTGCAGTCCCAAATTGCATATAAATTGTGTTATATTTCAATATATAAATATTTGTTTAACCGTGTCACACATAGGAGCTGTTAAATAGATACTTTTTTATTATGATTCCTAGTCAGTGGCAAATTTTCCCATAGTTGAATGTGTGTTTTTGGTTCATTCATTAAAACGATATCTCATTCAGGAACTAAAACCATATCTTTAAAGGTGTGTTTTTTCTAAATTAAATCAATACTTCTCGCATATTAAATCGGTAACCAATTTAAGACAAATTAAGAGGCTGTCGAAGATCGTTTATCATTCTGCAAACCAGACCCAGGAACTGACCAAGGCAAAAAAAGAGAAGAAGATGAAGCGAACCATGTATGCACACACAAATGTGGAGGCCACAGGGCCATCAACTTACCTGGCATCTCTTTCCACGTTGCCTCAGATCAGTTATTTTTAAAAATATATGTAGCTTAAAGCACCATTTCCATGTAAATCCGACCACAGAGGCTGACCTCCACGGCTTGCCGGCCCAAAACGAGGCTGTTGCCAAGAAAGCGTCTAGAAAATGATGCAACACCGGCTGGGATTTTGAAAAACTGGTTTGCGGGTTATTAACACTTTCGCTGCATGGGATTCTACTTGGGCAAGATGTAGGTCAGCTGCCACTGCCCGAAGCTGTAAAGCAAATGACTTTTGCAGAAAATTACAACTACAGTTTACTATCGAACTTTATTCCATTGAACTTTAAGATGTTGATATCTTATGAAATCCATAGGTGATAAAGTACATGATAAACAAATGCCAGCGGCATTTGGCTGTCTTTATACATTTAAAAAAAAATTCAAAGTATTAAAAATTCTGTGATTTTAATAAGATAATTATAGATATTTAAGAGCTAGTCTTATAAGGGCTTTAAGGCTGTACATCTAGAACAAAGTGCAACTTTCTTTTCAAATTCTGATATTTTTCTAGCTGAAAATTCACTTCAATCTAGCAAACAATTTCAAAAACTGCTCGTACATCAGGAAACCCAAAAAGGGCTAAGATTTTCACGCATAACCAGTTTCCCGGTATCCTTCAAGACTTCCCCATGAATCGGACTCGAATCACCAGTCGGCATATGTACATTTTGTATTTATAGCAGAGCGAGTCCTCTGCGACAATCACATAATCAACAATTAAGTATAAAAACCTGTGCAATAATAAATAAGCCCCTTTTTACCCGCTTGGTCGTATTTTCGGAGCCTCTACAGCTTGCTCTCCTTCGCCTCCTTGGCCTTCTGGCGTAAGGCAGCCGCTGCCGCCGGCCCGAAGCGCTGAATGAAGTTGTTGACCGGTCCAATAATGGCCTCCGGATCGTTCATGTGCACATGGTGCGAGCCATTAACCTCCAGATACTCGAAGTTGGGCTTCTTCACCAGCACGTCCAGCACCTCGTCGTAGTACTTCTTGTCCTCGAAATACGAGGACTGGGCGGCCTTGATGAACAGGTAGGGGCATGTGATGCGATTGGCCATCTCCACGCACAGCTCCTGCGAGCCAATGGCATAGTTGTAGAACTTGAGACGCCGGTCGCGGCAGAAGAAGTACTTGTCCGGATACTTCTCCGACTTGCTGATGTTGCGCGCCATCAAATGCTTGCAGTGCTCCTTGTTCACCGAGTGGAAGGTGCCGATGTACACGCGTTCGATAAGCTCATCATAGGTGTAGCTTGGCGGCTCATTTTTGCTCCGGTTCCGCTCGTCCTCGCGGAGGAACTCATCCAGCCGCGTCTCCATGGTCCGTATGACCGATGTATATGGACGTTGGTGGGGTTTCAGGGCGTCTATGCCAATGATCATGTCCACTTTGTCCGGGAAGACGGCGGCGAACACAAAGCAAATGATGGACGACATGGAATGGCCCACCAAGGACACCTTCTCCCACTTGTACTGCTTCATAATCAGTCGGATGACATACAGATTGTCAACCGAGTTGTAGTAGCAGCCATCGGGCAGGCGAGAGGACAACCCATGGCCGGGCAGATCGATCGATAGGAAGGCCACTTCCGGCGAGAGCAGCGGCATCAGGAGATCGAAGGTGCCAGCGTTATCCTGCCAACCGTGCAGGCCCAGAATGGGCTGGACATTTTGTGGTCCGTACCATTTGCCCGATATATGTCCCCAAGGAACAGTGATGCTGATCTCCGCGAACTGAAGGCATGAGAAAAGTATTGATAAGTCAAGAAAGGTATATTAAGGAAGGCTTAAATAAAATCAATATCCTATTAAGGATATAACCTTTACTGAAAGAATCCCTTAGAGTTTTAATAAACACTCCTATTAAAATAGTTTCAAGCTTATGTAAATTTGATTAATTTTACGACCCTTCTTTTACGAAAGGAGAATTTAAGTGGTTTAACGAATTCAAGCAAATTGTTTGAAAGTAAGTAAGTTTGCCAAAAAGCGTTGAAGATACTTTGTTGTGCCTATTCCAAATCTATTCTACATTCCTCTCGACATATTTTTTCTGGAATTCAAGTAGTTCCATATGTATCACTTCACTTGTCAGTAAAATGCTTTGAAAACTTGTTTAGGAACAGGGAGAGAATAGCCCCTGCATAGGGGCGAAAAAGTGCAACGAAGCGGATCAAAGTTCACTTACTGGCCTCGTTGGCGGCTCTCCGGACAAGTCGCCCGCATGTCGATAACGCTGGCCGAGATCGCTACCGGTGGTCCCACTTGAGTTGTCGTCCGAGTCCATGCTGCCGCCCGCTGAAATGAATGTCCAAATACAGAATGAGCTTCCATTCCAAAGTTTACATTATTTCGGGGCTTATCAGTGGCACACACAGAGCTGTGCATCGAGATTAGCCGTGCGATTAGTTAACAAAATGAATAAACCGAGAAAATCAGAAAGTAAACAAAGAAGAGAAAACAAAAAATCGAATAAATCGAATCAAAATCGGCGCCGGCGTCGCATTGAAAGTTTAAAGGTCAAGGTGGCCTGCGTGGCCTCCTTGGCGGCTATGGCGAATCGTAACTCACGTTTCCTGCTCTCCATGGCTGCGATCCGAAACTGTTTCTATTAATTGGATGTGTCCCGATCGAGCATTTGCAGTGATTTCCCCACAAAGCTTATTTTAATTATTCACCTGACAAGTACAAACAGCGAGCACATATAAAATAATAAACACTTATCAACAGCTGTTTATGGAACCTACAAATGGGGGCGGCAACGTTTTCACGGCGATTATTGCAAAAAGTTCAAGTGTATTTACTGCGGAGTTTATTTGAGTTGAGTTTAATTTACCATTGAAATTGGCATTTAACTTAAAACATTTCTATATTGTACGTTATTTTGTAAATATTTATTGCTCAACAGAGCTGCAGAATCATCGATACAAAGATCGATACATCGATTAATGAGTATCGCAAATGCTTAAATACAATTTTATTTAACTAACTTCTTTATTTTGTCGTTTAGAAAATACCGAAATTATTTAATTTAAAATAAGTATAAATGTATTCAACTTCCATCAGAAAATATATTATAAAATCAAAAAGAAAAAATAATAAAAACATCACCGTGGTAATCGATTTTATCGTCGACTTCCTTCCACCCCTAATCTACAGTGTGACTTCAAAAAAGTGATTCCGCCTAGACCATCATAAAATAAGCTTGAGAGAAACTGACCAAGGCCAAGGTGATCAAAGTTCATCTGGCAAAGCACAAGGCTGCCTCATCCCCATCCATGCGTGGTGAAATCACGGGGCAGAATACAACCGTCCATCGTCGGCGGCGGAACAACGTGCCATTGCATTACCCAACAACAAATAATCGAAAGTCCACAGCTGCCTTGAGATGAAGGTGCACCGAAGTCTACGCCTGCTGGTAAAGCTTCCCAGTTTCCAGAATGTCCGGCACTCGAGCAGTGGATCGACCAAGCCCCTCAAAATCCTGACCAAACACGTAGGTAGCCTCGATATTCCCGGCTTTTCAATCTCCGTTATCATGATGACGTTCACTTTTAGTATGAGGAAATCTCCATACCAGTTCCGTGGGGCAAGATTGCTGGCAAGTGGTACGGACCCAAGCATGTGCGACCCATCGTCGGCATGCACGGATGGCAGGATAACGCCGGAACCTTCGACACCCTGGCTCCCCTGCTGCCTTCGCATCTGTCCTTCCTGAGCATCGACGCTCCCGGACACGGCCTGTCCTCCTGGCTGCCGGCCGGCACCTCCTACCACTCAATTGACCTGGTGCTGATCGTTCGTCGGCTGATGGACGACTACAACTGGGACAAGATATCCATACTGGGTCACTCGATGAGCTCCATCAACGGCTTCGTGTTCAGCGCCTTGTTTCCGGACAAAGTGGATTTGTTTGTGGGCATTGACGTGCTGAAGCCGCCGATCCGGAGTGCGCGACACATTGTCGATGGGCTGGCCGAGCGATTGGAGGCCACCTTGAAGCTAGAACGGAGACTAAAGAGCGGTTCAGAGCCGCCTGCGTACGAGTGGGATGAGTTGGTGAACCGACTGCACGAGGGCTCCAACAAATCCGTGTCGCTGGAGTCCTGCAAGTACCTGCTGCAGCGAAACTGCAAGCCATCGACCCACGAACCGCACAAATATTACTTCGCCCGCGACAACCGACTCAAGTCCTCGCTCTTCTACACCCTGCACCACGAGGTGCCGCTGGAGATGGCTCGTCGCATCAAATGCCCGCATCTGTTCATTAAGGCCCTGCAAGCGCCATACTACGAACGCAAGGAGTACTACGATGCCACGCTGGCTGAGCTGCGGCACAATCCCCTCTTTGAGTACCACGAGGTGGAGGGAACGCATCACGTGCACCTCAACGAGCCGGAGAAGGTGGCGCCCATCATCAACTCGTTCATCAACAAGTACCGACCCTTATGAGACCGGTCTGCCGTGGATCTGGACATCTAAAAAGTGTACAAATTAGTTGATCCCTAAAGCGTAGTTCTAATGTTTAGTTCTTCCTCGACACAGATATTCCCTCGATAGAATAGAAAGAGATGATATTGGTTGCTTCTATTTAATTTATTATTTACAATCGATCTATCGGCAATAACATTAAAGTTATAGACTTAATTACAGAACGTCAAAAGGTACCTTTTGAATTGTTGTTTCTTGTGTGGAATTAGCGCCGCAACTAAAAACTAGCCAAACGAGCGAAACGGAGTCTGACGCACGGGAAATTTGCGAAATAAACAAGAGTTTGTAAATTCCCCAAAGCTCCCACGCAGCTTTCATCAAGGGATTAGGCGGTAAGTAAAATACAATTAAAATACGACCAAGTGGTGAATCGATGGGTTATGATTCTGGAATTACATATCCGTGCACTTCACCCATCTGGACAGCACTTGGGCAGCCCGGCGGCGGGACTGCTGAAGTATAAAATAAATATTAAGTGGAGATTTTGGTTAGCTAAATTCTAAAAGTATTTATCAAGCTACAATATATATCTTTTTGGGGTTTCGTTTTTTGTAAAATCAGTCGGCGCAAGGAAATATATAATATGTAATAATAAACAAATACAACATTGGGATACTCGAGAATATATGAATAATATATATGTATATATGCTTCAGTTTCGGCATGTGTATAATTGTATATATCAAGCGTAATCAACAATTGCTTCGGTTTCGCACATAAAGTTCGATTTTGTAGCGTATGAGTGTCTCGTGTTGTCCTCAATCAGATTCAAAGTGTTGTAGAAAAATATACATACAATATATGTGTGTAAATAATTATATATACTCGTATATGTACGCCAAACCAAAGGCCTGATAATACAAGATGAGTAAAGCCGCAAATCATCAAATTATCATTATATCAAATTTGTATCTGGGCAAAACTTTGTGTGGCAAAAAACTTGTGTTGCAATGGGCGTTATGCATCTTGTTATTACCAGGACTTTGCCGCAGGATATACAATCTATTGCACTGGCACGTTGAGCAGCCGCACACTCTGTTCATTTACAAAAAGACAGCTAGCTCTATGCGATATAACAGGAAAGGTTCCATCAGAAAAATATTTGCACTTGTCATTTGAATCCTATTTGGAAATACTAAAAAAAAGGTATTTTTATAAGGAATTAATATACTAAAAAAAAGGTATTTTTATAAGGAATTAAAATCCTAAAACAAAGGTATTTTTATAAGGAATTAAAATTTGTAAATTATTTGTGAGTAAATTGCACAGTAAAAGTCAGTCTTTCGGTAAATGAACTATTGCACATGCTCAAGACACCAATTGCAGGGTAAACATTGTAATAAAACAATACTAAGAGCTAAGCAAACAAACTAATAACTAGGCTAAAAATAAATACAATAAATAAGTTACGTCCTAAGGAGAAAATGCTTAGCAACGTTTAGTGCGGATTTGTTAGTGCCTTATCTCTGAACGCCTCCTCCCTCCATCTCCATTTTGGTTTCTCTATTTACAATTGTTTCAGATTTCCGCTTCGTTTGGGCGGCCGGAGCTCAAGCCACTGGCGAGGAGTCGCCTTTCATGTCGCGCTCGCGAAAGAATCCCCGCTCCGTCTTGCACTCGCGTATGGTGACGGTCTCCAGGTTGACGGTGACATCGGTTATCACCACGCGGTTGGATATGTTGCATTTGGCCGGCAGCCAGAAGCGCGGCGGCAGAGCGCGCGGCGACAGAGGTGTCAGCGGCTGCTTCTGGTTGACGGTCAGGTTCTGCTGGTTGTTGCACGCTTTTGGTATATTGTTGTTCTCTTGCGGTGGCTGTTGCTGTGTGCTCTCGCCGACTACAGCCTGCTCTTCCTCGGCGACAGACTCAGCGGGCGTGGAGATGGCTTCACTGGCCTGTTGCGCGGTGGCCTGCAGCTCCGATTTCAAAGGTGTAGCTGCCTCGCTGGCTATTTTTTCTGCTTGCTGATGATCGGGGATGGCAGGCTGCAGCTGCTCCAGAGTTCCAGGCTGCTGGTGCTGCTGCGCCGGCTGAGGCTTGGCCACAGGTCCGTCCGGCGAGGTCTTGATTGTCACACCAATCTTACCCGACTCCTTGAGCACCTCGGCCTTGCGCTTGGTGCCGATCAGCGGCTGATCTTCGGAGCTGGACGAGTTAGTGTCGGCCTCCGGGACGAAGGAGTTGTGCGTGGAGCTGCTGTTCGAGGACGAACTGTGCTCCATGCGCTGCCTCTTCGACTCGTGGTGATGGTGATGGTGATGATGCGATAGCGGAGACTCGGAACGTCGGCCGCCGCCACGTTCGGACTTGATGTGGTGATGGTGGTGATGATGCTGGTGGTGGTGCTTCTTCTCCTTCTCCTTCTTCGCCTCCGGATCGTGTGTCGGACCGCCGGCCGTCGATGTGGTGGCCTGGTTGGTGTCCACATCGTCGCCGGTGAAGGTGTACTCGTCCTCCTCGGATTCCTGCTCCGGCTCCGGATCGGGCTCCTTCTCCTTCTTCTTCAAGCCGCGCTTGGAGGGCGTGCCCGCCGATTTGTTGCTCTGCTCGTAGATGTCGATTAGGCGGCGGTCCAGAATGTTCACTTCAGGCTCCCAGGTGTTGTAGCGCTGGTTCCAGCCCTTCCACTTTACGCGGTACTCCACGGTGCCCTGAAAAACAGTTGAGAGTGCAAGGAGACAACAATTAATTGATTTTCCATCATTGAGGCGCAACAAAAACATCTCGAAGCCTCTCCGCACAGACACAGACACACTCGCGTACGCACTCCTCACACACAACCACACGCACACTCGCAAACATGCAGCGTGCAAATGGTGGTTGCTGCAGCAGATGTCCTCTGCCCAAAAATGTCGAAGGACATGTGACCTTGTGCTGCTTCGACCACATATATTGTATGTCCCGTTTGCTGCACAAACTGCGTCCTGCACTCGGGCATTTCCATTTTCGCTCCTTTCCACGCATTTGTTTACGAGTTCTCACCTTTCTAACGCGCTTCTGGATTATTTTCTCCGCCGCGTACACCAGGAAATCGTCCCGATCGTCCTGCACGTTCTCGCGCACCACCTTCCCCTTGCCCCCCTTGCCGCGTCCAGTCATTTTTAATTAATTCGCGTTATTTATGCGTCGATTATTTATATTATTCGCAATTTTCAATTTTTTTTAATTCTGTAGGGTTGTTGATAATAGATCAAGACATCGATATATCGATATTTTTTCTAGAGATGATATATTTATATCACGAATTTTTGTTTGCCCAAATATCGAAATAGCGATATTTTTATTTCATACTTTTTGTCACGACGATAGCTCGCGACCGAAAAGTCTAGCAACGCAGCTAAAGGTAGGTACTAACATAAGATAAATTGGCTTTAAGAAAAATATCATCGATGAGATATTTTTAAGTTTTCGACACTCTACAATTCTGTTTTCTGTTTCTCGTTCAAAGCTGCTAATTTAGCTATTTACGCGCTAGATCTGGCTGTTATCAAAACACAAGGCGGCAGTGCTGCCAACTTTTAGTTGAGAAGAAATGCGGTTTTAATAATCTGGCAACACTGCAAAACTGAATAAATTGTGAACTAGCGGCAACCTATTTTCCAAGCAAAACTTTCGTTATTTTAGATTGTTCGGGCTAAAAACGAACATATTTAATTATATAAAAATATTTGATATAATTATTAATATTAATTAATTTTTTAAGATGCGAAAAAAAAATTATATTGTTAAAATAACATGAAGATAAAGGTAAGATTTTACCAAAGGTGCTAAATAATAAGTACGCTGAAAAGAACAAGCAATTTGAGTATTATGCCAATCCTTAAATATAGAAAGTTATAAATACTTACTGACAGGGTATTTATACTTCGGCTTGCCGAAGTTAGCTTCTTTTTTTGTTTTTCAATAAAGTTACTTGTTTCTGTAAAAAAAAGATGACACGGTGTAATTCTCAGAGGCTGAAAAAATGTCAGCTCGCTGAAAAGCTTTGCAAGGATAACGAGCTTTTCAGCTCATTCGTCAGCACTTCAGTACAACTTTTTTTACATTTTACGTTAACCGCTAAATATTGATAATTAATTATGAAAATAAATTAAATAAATAATATAATAAATACATTTTTTTAAGGAAGGTTTTTTTTAAAAATTAAATGAACAGATAATACTTTTGTTGTCTGTCTCTTTTTTTGCTATCCATATAGACACACAATTTATTATGAAAATGTTTATTTTAATAAGTAAAATAAATACTATAAAATTATGTTTCTTCTAATGGATTGCTTTCCCCATGCAGCTTGGGCCAACAAATATCAACCATTATTTCTTAAATAATCTCAATTTCGATATTTGGGAAAAAATATCGATACACTGATATTTTGATATATTGTCAACAACCCTAATTTTTTACTCCAAGTTTTTACCAGTTGTGTGTTGGCCGAGGGTTCGCGTGGCGGGGGCGACAAGTACGATGACATTATTTTATTTATGCTGTGATAGTGAAATACCAACAACAACACCAACAACAAGAACACACACTGGAAACCTACGAAATCAAACGCAATATTTTCGCCGAGAGACCCAAAAGCCCGAAATGAAAAGTTAATACTTTTAACGCGAAGTAGAACGGGAAACCAACCAAAAGCTTTAACCAAATAACACAAAATAAAAAGGGATAACACCAAGCAAACCCATTGCATGCCATATTTATAAATAAATAAAATCTTAATGCATAGTGAAAACAGCACCAATTAGCGCATAACCTATAAAGTCTTAGTCAATATGTTTAGCTAGTTACAATTTACGTAGATAACGATTAATTAGTGGCTTCAAACAAAACACCAAGAAAACAACAACCCAGAAGGGAAAAACCAATACCAAGTTCGATGGCACTGGAGCTGAAAGGCGAAACTAACGAATAACGATTAGGGAAGCAGGCCAACTGATAAGGCTGGCCAAATATTAAGCTTATTGCGAATAGAGGATAGGAAATAATAATAGCAACGGCCCCCCAACCGCCCCCAAACCGCGCCGAAAGCCCCGAAAAGCGACTTCATTCAGAAAACGTGCCACACAACCGGACGACAGCGACGTCGGCGCAGGCAGAGGAAACGAAGGCAACGGTAAATGTCAAAGTCATAAAGAGAGAGAGTTAGAGAGAGCCGCGTAGGAGAAAGTTGGAGAGAGAAAGCTGGCAAAAGCTGAAGACAACTGTCAAAACTGTCAACGAAAAACCGCAGGATAAAAGCTTGCTTATAGCGGTAGATTTCAAAATTCTCTCTCGAAAAGGAAAAGTGAAGAAATTCCAGAATCACAAAAACCACACAAAAAGCGATAGGTTTTCTTAAACAGCAGTGAATCTGAAAAATCTCAAAATAAGCGAGGAAAAACAAAAGGCTCAGACGTAAGAGTAATCATACCCTCCTAGGATAAATTGAAAACCCGCAGGATAAAAGTTTAAACCCAGTTTTCGATCCGAAATAAAACTAAAGAGAGTTTAAGTTGCCTGGAGAAATATAAAAGGTTAAGAGCCTGCCACACAAAATAATATAAATGAAAAGAAAGTATAAGAAAAGCTCAACCAGTTTCTTAGCCAGTAGACAAATGTAAACGCCTTAAGGATAGTCTGAAACCACGAAAGCTCAGGATAAAAGCTCGAAAAAGGGCTTTTGGCCAAGACACACACGCCTTGCCAGAAGAATGGCCACCACAGCGGCGGGTATGGGTGGGGGAACGGGAACGGGTGGCGCGTCAGGAACGGCGCATCCCGACGACGCCAGCAGCATGAGCGACGACGTCTTCGAGGATGCAGAAACGACGCAGGCCAGGATCGAGGAGCTACGCCGCCGCCCCTTCGGGGATGGCTGTTACAACCCGCCGGCAGCCCCCGCCTCCGTATCGACAACAACGACACAGCACCACCACAATCCGCATCACCATCACCACAGCCAGCAGAGTCTGACCGGAAGCCATCACTACCACGACGAGTCCATCATGGCGCCCGTTCAGCGCTCGGCCACCGGATATCCGGGCTATCGTCCGTCACGGGACGCCCTGCAGATGTACGCTTACGGCAACGAAGACTACGACGACTACGACGATGGCTGGCGCTCGTATCGCTATGACGAGGTGGACATGCACCAGGCACCGCCGACCGCTCACCAGCAACCCTTCGATGACACCGTCAATCACAAGACGATCCTGCTGGGCGACTCGGGAGTGGGCAAGACCTCGTTTCTGGTCAAATACAACACGGGCGAGTTCCGGCTGGGCTCCTTCTCTGCCACAGTGGGCATCGCATTAACGGTGAGTTTTATCAATTCAGTCGATCCTCTATAAGTTGCGTCGAATCTTCTGTAACTCGAGCTACAGCTGGCTTAGTTTTGAATCATTAAATAATAGATTAATTTCATAAAAATCTAATATATTTTGTTGTCAAATATTTAATAATTAAGAACGAAAATGCTCTTGCTTTAAATATTAAATAATTGTACATTTCGTAATTCGAGTTATGCGAGGTTCGACCGTGTGGGCTATAAAATCCGAAATCCGAGTAGGTGAGAGTCCTGCGATTGTGGGTGAATCCGTAGCGCTGCCTGCTGCATGAAACCCGCACAGTAGCCCGCCCCTGGACCTCCGCCTGACCCCGCCCCTGCAGTGTCCTTCTGAGTCCTGCCAATTGTAATTGTGAGCGCACATTCGATAGGATTCGCTTATGTAGTGTGCCTGTGTGTGTGTGCCTGCCTGCTGTATGTGCGTGTGTTATTGGGGAACAGCTGCTTACTTGCTGTTCGTAATAAAAGCCTGTTCATGGAGAGAAAAAATTTAGGATGTTTTTAAAACAACTTTCGATTGAATTGCCTGCTATCCGCTTTGATGTGACCCTTTTTTCATTAGAAAACCTTGTATCCTAATTAAATTATAATTAAATAAGTAAATTATTTAAATTAAATAATAGTTCCTATCGAAAACCTAGTCAAAATATTTACTATTTAAGGTTTCACCCTAACTTTAAAAAAGGGGATTTTTCTTTTAAAATTATATTTTGCTTGTTTTAATATTTAGATTACAGCTCCCCTTAAAACCAATTGAAAAAGCACTTTTTAGCTTTTTGTGCCGTGCATTTTTTCACCCCGCTAAATAGGCAACATATTGTTGGGGTAATCGCCGGAGATTTTCTATTTTTGGCGGGCTGGAATAAATCCCCCAAATTGATTTTTCCCCCCTGTTGGTAAATATAAAACGTGGCTGCGTTCGACCTTTTTCACGTTGTTGACACTGATTGCTGTGTGTGGTTATGTTTGCAGCAGTTACACTCGCCCCCACACACAGACACACGCACACACCCACGCGACCTGTTGCTGCCTTTCACTTTCACTCAGCTGGCTCACACAGGCACACAACCCCACAACCCCACATCACCACATCACCCGCAGACACAAACACAGACACAGCTTTCCACCGCAATGGCCGCCAATGAAGTTCAAGTGCAACGGTTTACAGTTGCCTTGAATGCTGCAAGCCCCCAGCTACCAACCATCAACCCCCTTTCCCCTTTGCCCCAATTGCATAGCTTGGCGCGTGCTCAACTTCAAATACATATACACACATACAAACACACATACCAGGGTGGGCCATAATTTTCTACCTTATTAATTTGTCACATTTAAAATTGTAACCAATAATATAAAATATATAAAACAAAACAGCCTATCTCCATGAATAAAATAAACATTTAAATACTTTAAGTTAAAGTCTTTAACCCAATAATGTCCAACAACTTTATTAGCATAAAAATAGATTCATCATTTGTAAAAATTAATCTTATATACAATATTAGCATTAATTATGCATATATTTTGTTTTAACAAAATAAAACCTTTTACCTCTAAAGGCTTAATTTGAAATCAGACGTTTATTATGCAAGAATAATTTGAAGTAAAATGAATTTCCATAGACCCATAGCCAATTTATATATTTACCCTAAGAAAAAACCAAATTAAATACTATCCAATATGTCTTAAAAAAAGGACTCACCCTGCTGAGCACCCACCTGAGCCCCGAGACCCCCAATCCCCGTCCCTGGGTTCCCAGCTTCCACGTTTCTAGGCCAGGGCTGCTGCTGCTGGTTATTCAAAGCCAAAGCCAAAGCCAAAAAACCGAAGCTCTACGAGCTGGTAACTCGAACTCGAACTCAAATCGAAGCGAAGCGAAGCCGAAGGTCTCGGCAGCTGGGTGATGCGAGTCCTTCTGGGTCCGCCAGCCAGCCAGGCAGCCAGTCTATCTGTGGGTCTGAACGCTGACGCTTCGATAGCATCGCGCGCGCATCCTTCGTCGCCTTTCCGAATTTTCCAGCTGCTTTAGTTGCCACAGGCTCCAGCCGAGAAGGCAGACATAGAAATCAAAACGTAACGTGAAGTGGCTTGTCGTCTGTGTTTTAGTTTCAATTTTTCAGAATTTTCTAAACATTTGTTTTGAAAGTGCTGCATTTTTATTTTGCTATTTTTGGCGCTTTCTCCTCCTGTGTGTTTGTGCGTATGTGTGTGTGTGGTGTCTAAATTGACAAGGTCCTGCGCGAGTTTAAAAATAAATAAAAACAATTATGTCCGCGCTCTCTCTGTCTTCCTCTCTTCATAATTAAAGTGCAGGGAAAAATGTTTTGGCAAAAATTCTCTGGTTTCTGTGGCGTTGAGTGGAAGTCCTGTTGAATTCTAACTTGATAATCTGCTTAATCATGACTTGAAAGGACATCCGGAACGATGTGTGAATTCTATTAAAACTGGAATTGTTTTGTGGTGAAATTTTGTATTCAAAATGTCAGTTAATACTATTAAATAATTTATAATAGAACAATATTTATTGGTGCAATATTTTAAAATAATATTTTCAAGCTTTTTAAAGGTGTTTTTATACATCTATGATTTATTTCAAATGTATTCTTAATTGGCTTCATTTATTACACAAAATCCTAATTTTGTAACAAAAGAATTTTGTTTAAGTCAAATATTTGTTTTGAGTTCAATTAAATATTCATAAAACTTATTTAAAATCATTTAAAATTCTTACAAATTATTTACGTGAAGCAAACTTTGAGACTTTTATTAAAAAATAATGTTAATATGGCTAAATATATATAAATTATTGTCTGGCTTTGTCAGCCTTCAATGGGAATTTGATCAGTGGAGTTGAAGGTAATCCAATTTGGTTTCTTGTCTAATTTCTCGGACTTGTCTTCTCCAGAGTTTATTGTTGTTTACTTGGACTCGGGTTTCTTTCAAATGCGCATTAATTATGCGATGGCCAATATTTGCGCTTTAATGTTAACTGCCCTAAGGTCATGGCTAATTTCTCCCTTTTGTCTGATTCTCACATCAAATTTCTAGATGGCTGGCAGCGTAGTATATTATTTAGCATCGGCCTGCACTTTCAGGAAATTCTTTTTAAGCCGCTTTTGGTTTTCAAGGTTTCTGGCTGATAAACGAGCCATCGATTTTTGTAATTAAAATCGGTTTTGGTCCCCCGTCTGTGACTTCCCAAACTTCAAAGGGGCGGCAGGAGGACGCTGGAAAATTCTCGGCCACAGGTGTCCCGTTCCTTGCCGTTTCGAAACATCCACACGGGTCCATCCCATCCCCCTGGGGTGGAAGTCACTTGAATCGTCATTTAAGCCGATTACTAGCACAAATCTCCTGGGAAGCCCGTCCCCCCCAAGACTTTTCATTTCATTTTCACATGCTTTCCTCAAAGATGCACCACCACTGGCGGTAAGCTGTAAAGCGTTTTGCGGCTGCGGTTGCCTTGAAAGTTTTTATGGAAACGCTTTGCGCGTAAGCATTTCGTCTTTGTCCTGTCAATTGGCTCTCTCATCAATTTCAAGTTTCCCTTCAAAATTTCCACATGGCACAGGACTCTTTGTGTGTGGGAGGTGCCACAGATACGGTTGGATTAATAGGATTGCCTTGGGTTGTAAAAGGAAATTTATAAATATTTTGATTGAATATAAATTTTACACATTAAATGTTATTTTTTGTAGAAGTGTTTCTTATCACATACATATTTTAGTTTTGTATAAATTGTACAAATACTAGTAGTTTTTAACTTAAATATATATATATATTTTAAATTAACATTTTATTTATTTTGCATATTTAATTATATTCATTTTCTAAGAGCTAACGAAGCTCAAAGTATATTTTATATGCTGTTATCTTGCCCCAAGCTGTGCCTGTATACTTCTGGCTCGTCATTTCCTTAAAGCTGTCCTCACAATCAGGAAACTATTGTCTGGCGATTCTGTCTGCTGGAGATGTTGTTGCTTATGTTGCCTTTGTTGTTCTTGCTGCCGTTTAAGCGGCTTGATTGAGCGCAAAATTGAATGCGTGTCAATGTATCGGTGGGCTCCTGGGATCCTTTACTCTTGGGCGGAGGCGTGGGCAGGACATACCTCACGCTTGCATGAGCATTGTGTCCTCTGCGTGGGCTCTCGGGCGGCGAACCGTCACACTGGCTGGCCGCCAGGCTCCCTTCCTGCCCCTTCCTGTGCCGCCCCTTCACTTTCTCCTGGATCCGGTGCCGAGTCCCCTTTCGCTTTTCGCTTTTTATAATTACACGGGGAATGCTGCAAGCCAGGAGCAGATGTAGACGGAGATGGGGATTCCTCGCCATCCTCCGGCCGGGACTCCCTTTCCTGCCCACTCAATTTATGAAAGGAACTGAAAAATTCTGCTTAACTTTTAACTTTGAACAAATTTCGTGTACTCAGGGAAAGGAAATTTCTCTTTTCCTTTATTTATTTTTTTTGTTGTGTCTTCGCTTTTCGGTTGTTGTCACCAGCAGCGGGAGGGAACACTGAGAATAAATTTAAGTAAATGCAAAAAGTATGAGGCTTTATTCTTAAAGGGTTTAGGGTTTTTTTGAAATTAAATATTAAACTATATCACAAGTTGTATATTTATTTTTCGTGATTTAAATTGCAAACAAAAAGCTAACTTTGATTTCAATAAATTTAATTACAAATTACATTTCAAATTAAATTACAAACAAAAGGCTAACTTTGGTAGCATAAAATGTAATTTTCTGAATAAAGCAGTTTTGATTTAATTAAATTCGCAAATTACAATGATAGTTCCATTACTATCGTGTAATTAACACACATATTACTCCCCGTGTAGGATAAATAATAAGGAGGGCGCAGCATCAGCTGGGCAGGAGACGGCGACAACCCAATTAAAAACTTTTGTTATCAGGCATTGCGTTTTAAGTTGATTAAAGTAAATTGCTCGATGGCTGTTCAAAAGGTTGTTTCATGGATCGACACCTCCGCTGACCCCTCGCAAGCCCCAGGGCCAGAGGCCGGGGAAAAAGGGTAAACTTTTTGAATATCATTTGGCATATTTGCATAAAGGAAACGAATTGCCCAAAGGCAATATATATTTATATTTATATATTTCTGCATGGACGTAATTAAAGGTCTGCTTTCGAGTGCGTTGCCAGGGATCGAGGCATAATTGGTAAATGTATACTTTGCTTTAACACAAATTGTCCTTGTCTCGAGGACTATCGGATTTCAATGTCCATTTCGATTTTATGGCTTTACTATACCAAGTTTGTTTTTCATTTTCGGCGCGTTTTGAAATTATTCTGTTTTACTTTTAGTTTACCGGAAAGATAAGTTCCTGGAAATAATATATTCAGTTTTATTTTTATAGTTTACCGGAAAGTTAAGTTCCTGGAAATAATATGTCTATTATTAGACACACAAAGCCATAATTTATTTACACTTTGAAAAGGCTCAAACAAACACTTGTTCAAATGCAATTAAAGTACATTTTCCAAGTAATTGAAGTTTCTCAATAGCTTCTCTTCGATTGGCATCGCATTATGTACTCTTATTCATGGAAAATGCGTGCTTTTCTCGGCTTTAACAAATTGTCCCAGGCTCAAGGGTTGTCCGATTTCATTGCCATTCCATTTCATTTGCCTTCGGAAGGTAGTTAACAGTGTGCACGTGTCCGCTGCCGCTGCCGTTGACCTGCATTTAAGGACCTTCTCGCCGAGAGGAGCTGCCATAAAAAAGAGCGCTTTAAGGCGCCCCAGAAAAAGCGATAGAAATAAAGGTGAAACGACAGGCTGCAGACAGTCGTGTAGGAGGATGAATGGATGGATGGGTGGATTTGCTTGGATCTGCGGGCGAAAGGAGCCGCCGCCGCCAGCAATCCAACCAACAAGCCACCCACGTCAAAAGGGGTTTTTGGCCTGGAAATTGAAAGCCGCACAAGCACATTGATATATGTATTGGCATTTCGCAATTTGGTTAGCTGCAAATTAAATTAAAGTTTGGCTGAAATAAGCCACGCTGCTGTGCTGTTGCTGGCACACCCCAAAAACGTCAAAGCGAATAAAGGTTGGACGAACTTTTGCCATACGAAATGTGATTTCTAGTTTATGGATTGCTCTGCGTGGGATGAGAGCTTAGAGAGTTTTATGAAAAATTTCCTTTTGTCGATTTCCATTCCAGCTAGCTTCAATTTGTATACCCTTGCAGGTTATTATATTTTCAGTCCGAAATTTGCAGCGCAGTACATTATTACATACCTGCCAATCCTTTAATATACAAAATCATAAATACTTACTGCAAGGATATTTAAACTTCAACTTTTCTCTTGGATTTCATTTGTTGCTTACTAAATAATAAAATAATATGAATAACCTTTTGCTTTTTTATTACCGGATTACATTAACTTTCCTTTATTCTGGTAAATTAAAAGACACAAGTCAACGATCTCTTCCACGTCTTAAAAGAATTAGTTGCTGCTTTGTTAAATGGGTTTGCTAAAAATTAAAAAAAAATGTTGAAATTACTTTATAACCTAAAATATCAATCGCTTTCTTAATTTTAAAACCAACTCGGCTATATTTTGCCTTAGAAAATACAACTCTTTCTGGCCCCAAAAGCCTAGTTAGCAAAAACACATGCAAGCGACTTGTAATCACTTAGCGTGGCCTTTCTTGTGGGTGCTAATGAGCCCTAGTTAATCACAGGGCCTTGGGCGCTTTCCCTAAGTTTTCCCCGGCGGTCGGGCCAACGCATAATTAGCCAAAAATTTAGTTATAGCCACCGTTTCGCTCTGGCTTCGCTTTCGTTGGCCTTGCGGTTTGCTTGCCAACTGTTGATTTAGCGACGGGCGACCGCAATAACACCAGCCTCCCTCCCATTTCCGCCCACCTGCCACCCCCCATTTTTCGCAGCCTCACCACCCACACCTAAGAGGCCCCTCCATCCCCGTTCAGCTTGTTGTCAACGACAGTTGTTTTGTGGCCCGGGGGCATTTGTGGGTTTCGGTTTTCATTTCATTTGGCCAAAAAGAGAGAGCGTCGAAATTATATTCAATTTGCACCTGTTCGCCAGCTCGCCTGTCCATTGTTTAATGGCAGCTGACTGAAAAGTGCAAATTTTCGCCATTTCCATTCCCATAGTACATATTTATTTATTAAAGCGCAATCACAACAGCGGAGATAATGAAAGTTTGCCTCCATTTTGTTTATGGTTTTTAATGAGTTTTAATGCCAGTACATAATTACGCCAGTTGGAAGTGTGTGCGAGTGTGTTTGTGTGTGTCTGCGTGTGTATCCGGGGACCTAAACAAACTTCCAAGGAGCTGGGTGCTCCTAAGTTGTGTATTTTCCTGTTTTTTTTTTTTTTTTGAGGAGCGTAATACCCTGTCTCTGGGGTGGGTTTTGGCCCATCAATAATGAAGACACAACCCACATCCGACATCCGAGCCGAGTTTATTGATTTATGTGCGTGTGTTAAATATAGAATCAGGCCAATCAGCAGGAAGTAAAGAGGTTTCAGCAAGATGCGTCGTCAGCAGACCAGATACCGGAGCGATTCCATCGCCAGTCCCTCCGGAGCACGCAAGCCCTCCATCTCGGTGGCCAGTGCCTCGCCGCTGGGCAGCGCATCGCCGACGCGACGAGAGTCGCTGGTCAAGCCCACGTGGCAACACATCACCCCGGGGCAGCTGCCCCCCAAGACGCTGGACAAGATCAATGGCATCGCCTCGGACGACTCCGATGACGATGGCTATCCGAAGCGGCGACCCAGCGTAATTGTCCACCAGCGCCAGCAGTCCATCTCCCAGCAGCCGCTGCTGCCGGAGTACATGACCTCCGCATCCTTGTTCCGGGATCAGGCGCCACAGACAGCCTCGCATCATCTGCCATCTGCCGGCAATGGTTTCATGGCACGCCTGAACAGTGTACGCCTGGCAGGCGGCGCTGAGCAGCAGCCACTCCTGGATTCAGCCGGCGGCGGCGGAGGCGGAGGAGGAGGAGGATTGGGCACTGGAGCAGCACCTGCCAGAGCATCTGTGGCACCTGCTCCACCAGCCCCGGGCCCGGGCAACGAAGGGGCCAGCGCCACTCTCTGCAAGAACGCCGGACGAGCACTCATCCGCATGATTTCATCCACCAACGCGCCGGAGGAGGATGAGGACTTTGACATAATGGGCAAGGTGAATAAGCCGTCGAAACTTTGCAATTAGTGGGAATTATTCCTGCTGCCAGGAGTCACCTCTTTGGGGCTTCTGTTAATGGTTACCAGGCCTAGGAATATATCAAAGGAATAAATATAATTTCAAGTTGAGTTCAGGCAGTTTATTTCGAAAAAAAAGCAGGAAAGCGAATTCTTAGGTAGTTGCTCTCAGAAATATTTAATTAGTAAGCGAAGAGTTATTTTATGAAAAGTACAATTTCCATTTAATTTTCAAACATTGAAATATAATATTCTGAGCATTAACCGTTGGAAAAAATAAATCGGATCCCCCACTCTTGGAAATCACCCCGAAATGACGCAAAGAAAAATCCCTTTTTTCGATTCAACTCGTCAACTGCCAATTTGCATTCACAAAAAGGCGACAACAAAGGCGTTCCTAAAAAATATACTTTCTTTTTGTGCTCATACATTGGCATACTTACTGGGAACTCAGGAGTCTGCGGGCCAAGTACTCATCCTTCGCCCGCAATTTGATTTATGTATTATACCTTTTTGTTTGACTGCCTGTGACTTTTACGAGCCGGCTTTTATTCGCCGGGCCCTGATCGGCTTTTGGCCTGATTTACAATGTGATTTACATAAGCAGACGAAAATAAAGTCATAAAATTCAATAAAGTGCACACTGACAAAGGAAATTAAATGGCCAGGCGCCGACAAAGGGAAAGTTCCTCCTCTCCATTTGGAGAGCAAAGTTTTTGTGACATTCCGGCCCCAGCTGCAGCTGCTGATTAGAATAATTCTGGCGAATTATGACACAGGACTGCGACTCCTGGCGGCGACTTCCTGTCAACCAACTGCCAGCCAAGTTGAGAAAATGAAAAATGTATAAAACAGGAGCTGCATAAAAATTTCATTTATTTGTCGCGCTCGTTAAACGCCAAGGCGAGATGCCGCCAACATTTGCATAAATCCCCCCAGGCGGCTTTAAAGCCATTTAAAGTGTGCAAATTAGTTGGCTCCGATGTAAGCAATTGTTTTAAAAAATTTCGATTTTAATTTGGGCCAGGTATGGAGCTTGAATGCACAAAGAAAAGCATTGTTTGGAATATTATCTTAATTTATGGTTAATTCAATTATTAGGTATGATTTGCACAAAATTTTTATTAGATTCTTATAAAAATCTAATACCAAATTTTCCATTTATGGTTATGGTTAATAAAACAAGAAATATTTAATTTATTAAAACAACTTCTTACTGAAAAATCAAAATCTTCTGTTATTCTTGTGCTCTTTACTAGTTTACCATTTCATGTATTACTTTTAATGGGGCTTTAAGATTCAAGATCCCTTAAAATAAATTATATTCATTTGTTTTTGAAAATAAAGTTCTTGAATTGTTTCCTCTTTCCCTTTAATTCCCATCAAAATATTGCTACTTTCTAAACAATATCTATGAATATAAAATACATTTAAAATTATGATTTAAATTAAATGATTACTTGTTCAGCAAACTTATCGATTAAACAGAAATTATGTAAAACTTACATCTAATTTAAGTCCCTAGATTGAACTCTTTTTATATTTATAATTTTCCCACATTATTATATAGTATATTTAGTTTTGCCTATTATAATTTATTCCAATGCCTTTCTCTGTGTGTAGGGATACAATTTGCGTGAAATATTCGTCTAGTTAGCAGCAGGCAAATATGGGTTTTCCCCTGGCAAATCAGCAGTTGCAGTGTTTGCATAACCGAGCTCTGTATGTAAATCTGCGTATTTCGGCTAAGTCAACATCAGCTGGCAGGCGGAGAACCTTTAAAAAGGATTCTGTGGCTCGGGGATTCGATGGATGGGGAATTCTCTGCAATCGAGAGCTCTCAGCAATCCATGGGATGGGCATGTAAAATTCATAAGCAACTCATTAAATATTTAGACCACAACATTAGGGCCGGGCGCATAAATTATGGCAAAGATAAATCTTACCGCGCGACAAAAGGAGAGCCAGAGCTCCTTAAGGTTTCGCCGATAACCATTACCCCGCTATGTATATAATGACTGACACCGATATATACTTATATATCTCCTATATCACTTGACGGCGACAATCGCAGGTCATAATGCTGGGCGATTCGGGAGTGGGCAAGACCTCGCTCCTGATCCGTTTCCGCGATGGTCGCTATGTGCCGAGCTATTTCCTCAGCACGGTCGGCATTGATTTTAGGGTAAGCGCTTTATTCCCGCCGTTTGTTGCGTTTGTTCAATGCCACGCTCCTATTTTGTTCAGTTCCCTATATACTCGTTCTATATGTTCTGTGTGTCTGAGTGTGTTCTGTTCTCAAGTACTCTACATGTGTGTATATTGTTGTTATTGTCATTATCCTTGTTGTTGTTGTCGTTGTCGTTGCTTGTTGTGGACACTCTTCCTATCATTGTTGTATACTTTCCGCATAAGTATTATCTCCTTACCTCCATAGTTTACTCACATCTCTGACTCTGGCTCTGACTCTCGCATCATTTATCCATCTATTTGAACTGTCCGTCATTGGGTACACAGAGAGGAAATTTAATATATTTGATATTTTCTATAATATAATCTTTTGATGAGCCTCGTAGTATCTGTTATTTTTACTGCTTTTTAAATTGAAGATTTTAGTAACTTAAATTATGTGTTTTTTTTATGTCCAATTGCATTTTAAAATGTTTATCTTAGTTTAAAAGTGTATGGAATAGTCAGTCTGACCTTGTTAGTTCACAAAGGAAAAAAGTTCTAGAAACTCAAAGAGTCCTGCGAACTAAAAAACTTTTCAAGCTTGTTAATCCATTAAGGTAACAAGTTCCAGGAAATTAAAAGGAGTTATTTTATTGTGGTCTTTACAAAAGTAGAACTTAAGGTAAATAAGATACTTAATCTTGAAGGTGTAGATCAAAGTTATAGCTTGTAGAAATATTCAAGAACAATTTATATAAGACTCTGGAGTTTTCCTATTATTTTTAGTTTAGAAAAACAGAAAGATACTAAAGATACATGCACATATAGATTTATTTATATTTTAAAGTTTCGTTAAATGTGCAATAAATTAATATTCTGTTTTTTGTTACTTAAGTTCTATATTCATTGCTAATAATAAATCAAATAGGGAATCAAAGAAGGTTTCAAAATACTTCGATAATGTTAGTTGTGATATTTTTCGATATATTAATTTCCGATTAGTCAAACTTTATGATAATTTCGATAAAATATTGAGCCCGATATTCGGTCTATATTTTGTAGGACTTTTTCCCACGATATACGTAGCTCTAATTGTGATAAAAACTAAAGCGTAGTATTAACTCTCTGTGCATCACTCTCACTCCTTATTTCACCACTCAGTGCGCCCTGTCAACAGTTGTCAAGGTTCTGAATGCGATTTTCACCTACTTACCTCTCTGCTTTAATGCTATGTCTCTGTCTATATATCTCTGTCTGCTTGTTCTTCTTCGTCTCTCTCTCTACCCATCTGTGTCTTTCTCCCTTTCTCTGACCCGTCTATAGGCTGTGGTTTTCATGATTTCGTAGTTGCCTGCGGTTGTCCTCTTTATGTTCAGTTCATCTCCGTGTTGTTGTTCTTGTCCCAAAACCCCACAAAAGCCACCTCCTCCCCAAGTAAACCATACAAATCCGGGCCCCAGTCCAGTTCGCCGTGCTGGGGCTTGTTGTTGATAAAGATAAAGATCCTTGGGGGACTATTTATTAAAAAGCATGTGAACTTGAAAAGGACTTGTTGATGTTCGTTCCTCCTCGCCTGCCCGCGTGTGTGTATCTGTATCTGCAGCGGTGTGCGCTCTGTTTACTCTTCTTCAACGTATTTAACTTGGTGTTATTGCTTTTATTGTGCTTATTATTGTGGGAGTTCCTGTGCGATTCCACATTTAGAGGCTTAGTTGTCCTGGCCCGAGGCTGCTGCTGCTGCTGCTCCTCTAGCTACCCTCCATCTTCTACCATACTACTATAGTATATCCCTCGTTTCCTTTGCGGTTCATGGCTCATAAATTTATTAAACTACACGCGGGAATTGCGCCTCCGCCTCTATCCCCTCTCCCTGTGCAACTATCTGTCTCTGTCCTGTGAAATTTTACAAGTGCCCCCATTCGTTTGGCGTTTCCTTGACTTTAAATTGTTGCCATGTTTTCTATATTAAATATGTCGACGCTGGCATTGTCTAACTTTGACCTCGGGGAATGCCTTCCAGCTCACCAACCGCCGCCGCCGCCGTGCAGTGGTGGAGCGGTGGGGAATGAACTGAAATTTAATTCGCCGGGGAGTTGTTCATGTTGATTTTTCAACTTGGCTGATTCTTGGCCAAAGTATAAAGAAAATGAATATTGAATATGAGTGACTGCCAATTTATGGATACTTAAATGTTTGAACTCTCTAGATGTAAGCAGTGTTGTTCGTGAACTTACATTTTGCCTCCTCTAAATGTTGTAAAATATGTTTGTGTGTTTCTGTTTTGTGTGCGTAATTTTATTCATCTTAATCATCATGAATCCCTGTCTATATTTACATACAGCGAACACAAGAACAATATTTGTGATTTATTAACATCTTTTATATATTTAATTCTATTATTCATATTTTAAATATTAACATAATTTGCTAACATTTATCCCGCCCCTTTTTGTTGTTCTCCGCGTCCCACTTAGTTAATCCCGAATTTGTGGCAGTGCATTAACCTGCTGTGTGCTCAGCCAGAAATTCTGGGTTTATCTTTTTACTCATGTTGCTTTCCCCGAACTCGAACTCGAGCTCGGAATCGAAATCAAATCAAGGCAATATGCCGCACATATACATTAAATTCATACACCCGTACAAGTACCTTTTGCCGTATGTCCTGTTTCCTCCCCTGTGTATCCCATGTGCCCCGCCTTCCCGTACTTCCTCGCACTTTATTGGTATTGACTGACTGTCTGAGNAGTTAGTGGGGGGGAGACACACAGCATGGGGCAAGCGTAATGCCAATGGCCGGACGAACTAACAACGTCTGCTGCTCATTATCCGGGAAAAAGGCAAAATAAATACAAGGAGGCTGCGGCTCATCATTATGCCGGATCCTTCGAGGCGATGGGCTTTCATCATGGAAATTGCCGTCGTCTGCCCGTACTTATGAATATTCTCCCTCTCAATTTTATTTTACATGTCTGCATGGGTTTTGGGTCCACAGTCACACGAACACACGTTGCGTATAAGTGATATGCATTAAGCATACGCAACGTTGCCTCCTCTCTTTTTATTCCCTCTCTGTACCTGTCTCTCTCTCTTTGTCTGTCTCTCGCTCTCTTTCTCTCTGTATGTATTTCGGTGGCACGGCTTTTGTGCATGAACATCTCGTAAATTAATTGCATTTTACACAACAATTGCATTTCCACGGGCGAAATTCGTGCGTTTGTTTTTTTTTTTTCAATAAATTAATAAATCAAAATACAATTTGTCCAATTACAATTATTAAAAAAATATCAACAGAATAAAGTGGTCGTCGTCGATGGCACCCGCGTCAAGTTGCAGATATGGGATACGGCCGGACAGGAGCGATTCCGTAGCGTTACACACGCCTACTACCGCGATGCACACGGTAAGCACTCAACTCTTTTACCAACGAACTAACTAAAAACAGTATCTATTAAATGCGCAAGTATAAAATATATTTAGAAATTGCAAACTATTTTGTTGCATGCCCAAGGGTTTTGCAAATAAAAGATTCGTTACTTTGGTTAGAAAATAAAATTCATTTGTAAGCAATTTCTTTTTCTAAGTAATAAAATAACGTAATTCTCTTTTCATAGTTATCAATGAACTATATATTCCAAGGAATTCTACGACATTCTATTCTAAGCTGTCCTCTTTGTAGAGTAAAAGAGGAAAGCATCGTTTTCTCAATAAGCTTATTCCTTGGAACCTAATAAAATTGTATCATTTTTATCTGTAAACTTTCTCTCTGTAAAGTTCTTGGAATTTAACAGTAAAATAAATCGTTCTTTCCTAATTTTTTCCATTTATTTTATCTCACTCGTACTTCATATTTTTAGTTAGCGTAAATGTTACATTCACTCATTCGATTTCGTTTATTTTTGCCCGTGTGCATCCCCATGTGTCCTTCGACCGGGTTTCTCTTAAACCTAATTAAATCTGTCATCTGCATCCGAAGCTCTGCTGCTGCTTTACGACGTGACCAACAAGACCACCTACGACAACATACGCGCCTGGCTGGGCGAGATCCGGGAGTACGCGCAGGAGGACGTGGTCATCGTTTTGATAGGTGAGAGATCCGGTTAAAAGGCCACCTTTTTGCTTAATCAACTTATGGGTTTCGAATCGAATTTACTCCGCCTTTCAGGCAACAAGGCCGACTGCAGTGGCAGCGAGCGGCAGGTGAAGCGCGAGGATGGCGAGCGCCTGGGACGGGAGCACAATGTGCCCTTCATGGAGACCTCGGCCAAGACGGGACTTAACGTGGAGCTGGCCTTCACGGCGGTGGCCAGGTAGGTCTTCCTATTCACACATTCACTACAGATTGGACTAAACGAGGCAACAGGAGATGGGGAATGTCCTACCTTTTCCTGTTCATCATAACTGGACTGCTGAGCCAGCTAAGACTTTGACTTTGTTCAAAATTTCCCCGCATTCCATTCAACCATTGTCCTAAATCTTGTCATCAACAGGCAGCTGAAGAGTCGCGGCTACGAGCACGGCGATGATGGAAAGTTCAATGTGCATGATTTTGTGCGTGACAATACAAAGGCGCGCTCCGTTTGCGCCCAGTGCCGGAACATGTAATTGGCCAATTGCCGCGTAGGAGCCACATTCTCCCGATCCCGATTCCGACTCCGACACTGACTCTGATTCCTAAGCTGATTCCGAGAATACCACACAATAAACCGGCACACAGATCAAAGGGAAGAGTGGGGCGCACTCAGAAGGATACGGACAAGGACACGGGCATGGTCACGGACACGGAGGGCAGAGCCGAGCTCCGGCATTTAATGAAGCACACACAAAGAGAAACACTGACAAGATGGCACCAATTTTGTAAGACCCTAGTGAGATGGTAGAAGAGAGTACTCGGCGGTATGTTTTGTATGTAAATGGGAATTTCGGGGCGGAACGGGACGCGATACGTATAATTTTTTAGGGCAGGCCACCGCATTGGCATTGATTGATGCATAAAAAATATTGAACAATATATATATATATATACAAATATCCAAATACAACTGCATAAATTACTTTAACGAGAGAGCGGGGCGGATGAAACGCAGCAAAATCATGCAACATTGAGATTTATCCAGCACGCCGTTGGACTTCGCCAAGGATCGCAAGGATCCTACTAGGATATCTATAAGCCCGCGTGGACATCTCGAGAGTGGGAACCAAATCCAATTAATGAGAAACAATCACTCAATTTACCTACGATTACATTTTGTTTAAAACTCCTAATCGTTAAGTGTTATGATGGCCTATCGTTAAGTTTTAGAGAAACCCACACCGAAAGGAGACCCTTGGAAATTATTTACACACCCCACTAATGAATACCCTACGCAACTAAGTTAATTACTTACTATTACTGCTACTATTAGTATTACTATTACTACCTATCTATGTAAGCCCTGCCCAAACCCATTCGAGACGAGACTACATACATATTTTGAAAGGCGCGCCGAGGCGAGAGGTAGCGCATAATCAAAGGCAGTTGAACTATGAACTATTACTATACCGTGCTACTACAGCAGAGAATCCGACGCGTACATATATATCACAGGATGGATGTAAACTAGCAACTAAACAGCGTTATATTCAAGCAGACATCAAGTCTATACCATAAACAGCAAATACATATTTACATTGAATGTGGTTAAAAAGAACGAACGAATCTGCGTTTTATTTGGGCATTTATTCGGGGACAACTTAAATCTGTACAATAAGACGACTCGCAAAATAACAAAAAAGTGTACGTTATTATTTTTTTAATTCATTTGACCTTAAATTTTGCCAGATTTGCTCCGAAAACAGCAAAATTCGAAATTCTAAAACGATAGATCTAGTGAAAAATTGCGAGTGACGGCTCTGGGACGATTAAGTCCCGTGCCACCTGGCGGCAGGCCTTGGAAGTTTTTACAAAGTAAACACTGGCAACATTGGTTGTTGGTGAACGAAAACTCTGGCAATGCTGGTTGCACGACACTTGACATTTTACGATTTTACATTCTGTATTTTTTTTCTGTACCAAACTCAGTTTCTTTCAGTTTTTCTAGAAATGAGACCTCTAATAAAAAATAGGCTAAACATTAAAAAATATTCTTCATGTAGTTTCGGTAGTCATTTGTTGAACAACTATTCAGGTCATAAAATAGCCAAAACTTTTTAAAACAACTTTAAAAATAAAATAAAATAGAACAAATTATTTTAGTGTGGCTTCGTAATGCAAAAAACACGTAAATCAAATATAACAAAATAAAAAATAGCTAAAATAACACCACACAATAATAAATGAAAATATCGCTATTTCGATATTTGCGCGAACAAAAATTCGTGATATAAATATATCATCTTTAGAAAAAATATCGATATTTGGAACATGTGCTCGGGCGAAAACAAAAAATTAAACGCAGATTAATTGGATTTTTCGTCGGTTAAACACTTGCAAGCATGGCGGATCACGCGTTTCACCGGCCCGGGCCGCTGAAGCAAACGAATAAGGCCCACAAAACGGGGCGTCATCGCTCCAAGGGAGCCATTGATAATGCCATGAAGGGTAAGAGAGAATCTTGAAGAAATTTCCAACGGAAACCTCCTGTTTAACCGTGTTCTTCGTCCGCTTCCAGGCAAGGTGGGACTCCAGGCGGTGTCGCACAAGCACAAGCAGCAGCAGCGCAAGGAGCAGCGGCGCAACCAGATGAACCAGCTGCGCAGGAACAAGCGGGAGGAGGTTCTGGAGCAGAAGAGGAAGCTCGGTGGCCAAAACACGGCTCCCTTTCTGGTCTGCCTGCTGCCCATGCACGAGCAGATCGACCCAAAGTCGGCGCTGGCTATCCTCGAAAGCTGCGACAGCGAACTGGTGGTGGAAAACTCGCCGAGCGGCATCGTTTACATGAATCTTCCCCGGTTTAAGCAGCGTTTTGCCTTCGTTACGCCGCCAACGGGTCGTGGCAACGAGCTGATTGCCTTGGACTACCTGAAGGTGTGCGATACCACCCTGCTCCTGACCTCCGCCGCCTTTGGCGAGGACGAGATCTTCGATCGCTGGGGCCAGCGCATCTTTAACATGATGTCTGCGCAGGGAATACCGACGCCTGTGGTGGCCCTCATGGATCTGGAGTCCATCAACCCTAAGCGACGGCCCGCTGCAAAGCAGGCGGCGCAGAAGTTCATCTCCAAGCTGCTGCCCGAGGAGAAGGTGATGCAACTGGACACGGCCACCGAAGGTCTAACTGTGATGCGTCGCATTGGAGGGCAAAAAAAGCGCATTCTGCACAATGTGGCCAACCGGCCGCATCTCTTTGGCGACGTGGTTGAGTTCAAGGCAAACTCGGATCCCAGCGAGGATCTGGGCACCCTGGAGGTCACGGGATTCCTGCGCGGGCAATCCCTGAATGTGAACGGCTTGGTGCACATTCCCGGTCTGGGTGACTTCCAGCTGGGTGTGGTGGTGGCTCCCCCAGATCCTTACAAACTGGACAAATCACGCGACGGCGAGAACGCCGAGGTGCGCCTCTTGGACCGCAGCGACCCCCTGAAGCGCACCTCACTGCAGAGCGAGAACATACCCGATCCCATGGACGCGGAGCAGACGTGGCCCACGGAGGAGGAGATCGCCGCCTCGCAGCAGGAAACCAAGAAGATGAAGCTGGTGAAGCGTGTGCCCAAGGGCTACAGCGAGTACCAGGCGGCCTGGATTCCCGATGTCGAGGAGGTGGAAGATCCGGACAGCAAGGGTGACGACGACATGAGCGAGGACTCAGATGACGAAGACGAAGAGGATGACGAGGATGATGAGGACTTCATGTCATGCGACAATAAATCCTTTGAGGATGAGTACGAGAAGCGCGATTCCGACACGGAAGAGTACCTGGACAGTGTGTCGGTCTCCTCGGAGGCGGCCATCAACGACGAAAAGTACGACAACCAGATGGACTTCCAGGAGGAGCGCGAGACGCTGCAGAAGCTGCAGCAGGCGCGCACAGATCAGCTCTGGCCCGATGAGATCGACACTCCGCTGGACGTACCCGCCCATGAGCGGTTCCAGAAGTACCGCGGCCTGGAGTCCTTCAGGACGTCGCCTTGGGATGCCAAGGAGAATCTGCCCGCCGATTATGCGCGCATCTATCAGTTCCAGAACTTTGACCGCACCAAGCGACGTATTCTGGCCGAAGCCAAGGAGTTCGAAGGAGTGCTGGTAAGGCTGCATATTTATGCCTCTAGTCCCTCTCTACCTCCCTTCTGTATCCTTTTCAGCCCGGTTTCTATGTCACGCTCCATGTGATCAATGTGCCTGAAAGCCGCTGGAATGCCTTCAAGTCCGCCCAACTCACGGATAACATCATTGTGTATGGCATGCTGCCACATGAGCACCAGATGTGCATCATGAACGTTGTCCTACAGCGCATGCCGGACTCGGAGGTGCCGCTGAAGTCCAAGGAGCAGGTGATCGTCCAGTGCGGCTATCGCCGCTTCGTGGTGAATCCCATCTACAGCCAGCACACCAATGGGGACAAGCATAAGGTGAGGATATAGCAACTCTTTACACAGATCAAAGTTAATGGGAATATCTCGTCTAGTTCGAACGCTACTTCCGTCCGTATGAGACGGTCTGCGCCACTTTCTACGCCCCCATTCAGTTCCCTCCGGCCGCTGTGCTCGCCTTTAAGGTGAATCCCGACTCAACGCTGGCCCTGGTGGCACGCGGACGGCTGCTCTCCTGCAATCCCGATCGCATTGTCCTCAAGCGCGTCGTCCTCAGCGGCCATCCCATGCGCATCAATCGCAAGTCGGCGACAATCAGGTACATGTTCTTCTACAAGGAGGACGTGGAGTACTTCAAGCCGGTGAAACTAAGGACCAAATGCGGACGCCTGGGACACATCAAGGAGTCGCTCGGCACCCACGGCCACATGAAGTGCTACTTCGATGGCCAGCTGCGGTCCTACGACACTGCCTTCATGTACCTGTACAAGCGAGTCTTCCCCAAGTGGACGTACGAGGAGTGCCTGGTGCGAACCGCGGAGCACGAGCGCCAGCATGCGGTGGCGAACAGGAGAAATGAGGAGCAGCAGGTGGCGATGGATATTTAGCTTACCGTCGCGTGTGACAGTAATGTGTAATAGGAATAATAGAATTATATTCACAAACAATTGTCTTAACCTACTGCAGGGGCAATAAAATATACATACATAGAACGGGGATACGATTAAAAGCCTGCCGCATTGCACAAGGATCCAGGATCAAGGTCGGGCTCTCTCAAATATGGCTAATACAGATTTGTGGCTAGGATGGGGAGAGTGGAATTGGGGGCTGCTAGTAATTATATTCAGTAGTTGGTGGACAGGCACTTGCGCCGCTTCTTCTGCAGCTGCTCGATCTGCTCGCTGATCTGGGTGGGCGCCTGGAAACCTCGCACGATGCTGTTCACATTCAGGACCGTGGCAATGAACTGGCTGATGGATATGTGCCAGGACTCGGAGATGTTTGTGCTGCTGCTACTGCTACTATCGCTCCTGGCCTTCCGCCCGCCAGCCGCCTGACGCAGCTCCTCCTCGAGGGCCACAAAGAGGCGGGTGGTGCTGCTGGGCTCCGCCGCTGGCGTGGTGGGATTCCCATTGCTATCCGGTTGCTGTGGAAGAGGAAATGTAAGTTCTTACTCCATTTCTATCGCATTTCGAACTCTCACCTCGTCACCACTGCCACCCCCCATATTCAATTGGGTGAAGCTCTCCAGGCTGGGCTCCTTCCTGATATTGCTGTTGCCCAGCTCAAGGAGGTTTTCGTCTGAAAATTAAAGCACAGCTTAGAAGGTTCCTGCATCTACTTTAAACTGTCTGCACTTACAGGCGCTTTGCATCTCCTCGTCCTGCACCAGACCCATGATTTCGATAATGCTGCGCCACAGCAGCTGGAAATTCTCCTTGCGCATGTGCGGAATGCTGTGCTGCGAGCTGGACGCCCCCTCGTCGGGCTGGTCAAGCAGGTAGCCGAGGCTGCCCAGACTTCGCGAGTCCGTGGCATTCGAATCGGCGCGCTCAAGTCGCGTGGCAGCGACCAGGTCGCTGATCTGTGAGAAATTCGATATAGTCTCGACATTCAAGAGTATTGGATCGGCGGCCGAGGCTGCCCCATCCGCTCCCGCTCCCGCTCCCGGCGGCGTCATGCGGGCCGCTCCCAGATCTGAAATATCCGAAAATGTGTCAATCGATTCGTAACGTCCCTGCTGGCGAAGCCCTCTCGGGAGCCCCTCATCGTCCCGCCCAGCATCTGTGGATGTTGCAGTACCCTGATGTGCCGGCAGATCCACGTAGAAGGTCGAGTTGCGCTGCACCAACGACGAGGCGTTGGAGTTGAGCGAGAGATTGGGCGTGGTGCGCGACAAGTCCATGAACGTGTTGCCCGAGATCCCGGCCAGATTATGCAGGTGCTGCGTGGCAGTGACCAGGGCGAAGTCATCGGCCTCAAAGTTGTGATCCGAGGGCGAGGGCAGGGCCTCCATCGACTCCGATGCGTCGTTGCTGCAGCATAGAGATTAATAAAGGTTCAAAGTTAACATTTTCTCAGCTTACTCAAAGAAATCCTCCGCTTCAAAGGCCTCCTCGGCATCGTCTTTGGTGCGCGGACGCGGACGTCGCGATCGTTCAATCTCAGCCTTAGACAGCAGAGGCGGCAAATGCAGGACAAACAGCAGCTTCAGCTTCTCCATGCTCTTGGCAGAGCAGACCAGACCCAAAGCGTTGATGAGCTGACCAATGTCGAGGCTGCCAGTGCCCTTTTTGTCGGTGAGCTGATGTACAAAGTGCAAGAAATTCAAGATAATCCCTGAATAAACATTTCTGAGATATACTCACCCTAAACAGCTTTTCTCCAATGTCCACGCTGACGCATTTGCGCCACGGCGTTAGCTCCGTGAAGAGCGTGTGGAACACCTCAAAGTTGACACAGTAGGCCTCGTATCTGCCCATAGAGGCAGCCGCATCCTGGGCCGTCCTGCTCGGCGACTGTGGCAGCAGCTGCGGCATCTCTGACAGCGGACACTGGGCCTTCTGCTGCTGCTGCTGCAGCGACTTCAGGGCGTGCTTCTCCTCCCGTATGATGGTGAGCAGCATGTGCAGCTCGCCGCGGTTAAAGTACGGATTCTGGACGTAGGCCTTCACAATGGTCTTCTCGTTGTCAATATCGAATTGTCGCATGGTCAGTCGACGGTGCTTGTTGCGCAGTTCGTCGATGCGCTGATGAGTGAGCTCCTCGCCAAACTTGGTGTACGCCTCGTGGATGAGCGTCTGCACGGTCTGGGTCTGCGTGCGCTCCATTTTGCGCTTATCGTTGGTGGGCGGCACCTGGTACTCCGGGTTGTAGATGCCCTCCAGGTAGTGCTGCAGCACCAGCATGGCCTCGCCGTCGTCCTGACACCTCAACAGCTTCTCGCGGTTCCACTCGATGATTTGCAGGGAAATCATGAAGATGATCTTAGCGCCCTCGTAGAAGAAGCAGTCGAGGATGTGCAGGGAGCTCTCGTAGCTGATGACGCTCATGAAGATGGTGAGGAACCAGGAGATGGAGATCATCTTGATCACGCCCAGCTTCTCCAGGTGGCCGTGCAGGTCGGGCAGGTGGGTCTCCACCAGCTCGTTGAGCACGCCCTGATCGATCTGGGCGCCCACCACCTTGTCCTTGTAGTAATCCGGCAGCAGATTCTCGCACAGACTGGCCAGCATCCAGAAGGCGTTCTCCTCGTCGCAAAACAGCAGGAACACCGACGACACAATGTTCATGGCCTGACAGTAGCCAACCTGGGGATTTCTCAAGGCATAGGCCTGCAGGACTCGTCGGAGCGCGCCGATGCCGTCGGTGCTTTGGAATGCCGGATGCTCGGGCAGCGAGCGCGGCAAATCGCGATCGATCTCGTCGTGGGCGAAGCAGTTCTTGATGCAGGCGGCCTTCTCCACCAGATCCTCGTAGAGGCCGGGATTCATTTCCTTGTCATGAATCGCACCCGAGAAGATCAGCCAGATCTCCTGGCGCAGCTGGTCGGGAATGCCCTCCACAATCAGGTTGATCACATCGGTGGTGCGGAACATGCCGATGCCGCGTCCAAAGTCCCGGAAGTGCGCCTCCCAGCGCACCATCTTCTCCTCCTGCTTGCGCACTATGTCCTCGCTGAACTGCGTCTTGAAGGTGTTCATTAGGGCCGTCTGCTTGCTCCAGGAAATGTCGTACTTGGCACGCTCGCGACTCACAGGACTGTGGGAAAATATTTGTTAATTTCAGAGACACCAAGATTGAATCTTGAAGATTCTCTCCAATTTATAACTTACATATGAATGCGGGCCAGCAGATCTGTGATCTTGGAAATCAGCACATCCCTCTCCACGATATGAGCAAACATGAAAGGCACGTTCTCCGATGTTATGATGACAATTTGATTGTCGAATCGCTGCTGGCCATCGTCCTTCTTTTCCACGCTCTGTTATATCATAGAAAATTTTAATAATCGCTCAACGAAGGCCACTCAAAAAACCCACCTTGATGGTCTTCATGGGAATCACCACACTGACCAAATCTTTGACATCGCTGCGAAAGCAGAAGAAATTCGGCGATAGGTATATGTAACCCGCATTGAATCGCTTCGAGTAGGGCGTCCAAATATTCGCCTTGATCTTTCCATCGATTATCTCCGACTGCGGCAACCTGAAATGGATGCGGAACTCCTCGGACTTTTGGCGCGCCGTCAAGTCCCGCAGCAAGACAGGCTTCTTCGACACCTTGTTACCCAACCGTGCGGCGAAAGTTGAGGGATCGTGATCGACGACGGGGCTGTCGGGGTCATGGATCAACTGCTTTATGGCCATTTTATTTAGCTGCTCAATCAACAGATGCGCCTCACTGGCATGGAAGAGCATTGTAAAGTTGTAGGTCATGTTGTTGGTGGTCTTCAGATAAATGGTATTCGCATTCCGGCTGATGTCCTCCAGCTCAGCGCAGCGGATGATGCGCTTTATCTCCTGCCCCAGCATGTACGAGTAGAAGCAGACGTGGTTCATCGAAATGTACAGCGTTCCCTGCCGCGGGATCTTGTTCTTCACATAGCTGTGTAGAGGAGGATAATTGCAATTAATTAGGAATTCTTTCTGCTAGCACAAGTTTGCCGTCCTTACGTGGCGGAGTAGGAGTTAACCAGCTGCTCCTCCTCGGGCATTTTGAAAATCTTCCTAAACTGTGAGGTCATCACCTTGACGTCGGCGGATTCGCCTGTGCTATCCTGATTGTTTTGGGTGTAGAGCGATTGGATTTTGCATATGGTGAAGTTGGTCACCTCGTCCTCGTTCTCCATCTCGTCCAGCACTTTGAAGAGATTGGCCTGCAGCCATTCCCAGTCCTTGACTATCTCATCCTGGGTGATGCCAATAGCGATTTCTAAGGTGTATGGGAATTTGGATATCATTAAACGTGGATTAATATTAAAAAATCATATTTGGGGAGAAGGTTTCATCCTCCTTTCTCCTGAACAAAAGTGATTAAGCAAATATTTATAAAGTTATTAGTAATTGACCGATTGTAGTGCTTCTCCCTTAAGGCTGATTATCGAGACATTGTGAAATATTTAGCTTTTGCCAAAATGAATATCTCTTTCTCAAAGCTTATGTCCCATAGCTTTCCCGCAAGTACTCATTGCTAGAGTATTTCTAGGTTATGTTCCCCAATCCCGGCATCGCCTCCCTTTTTATTCTCTCAATTAAATCACAAAAGAAGCAAGCCAGACCCCTGCTTAGTAATCTGAAGCGTTGCAAATTTACGTAAGCGATGCGAAGATGAAACAAATATTGTCGTACTCCCATGAAAAAACCCAGAGCAACCCACTCGCGGTGATTCACGGCCGCAGAGATTGCTGGCCAAAGACCCGCCCAGCCTGCCGCCCCACCAACTGAAGCCGATAAAGCACACATATGCTATACCTCGAACCTACCGTAAGACACCTCCGACGAGGGCGTCTGATGGAGGATGCGGTACGGCGGCGGCTTGGTGTTCATCATGCTGTCGTAGGTGCCCACCAGAATGGACCCGAAGCCACGTGACTCGCCGTGGCTGCGCCGCTTCTGCAGGACAAAGTACCGTGAGTGCATCTCGGCAATCCTGCGAAGGAAAAAAGAATGGAATTGAGAGCGGATCCACGTTGCATGGCAATTCTTTTGGGGCGGTGCAAGTGTGAGCGCTAGTGTGTGTGTTTATGTGTGTGCAAGTGTGGGGGACTTTTTCTACGCAGCAGGAAACAGTTGGAAGTTAATTTTCAAGCCGCTCCCGCAACAGCAGCAGCTGTGCTTTTATTTGTTCTTGAGTCGTGAACTGTGCCTCAATTAGTTATCAACAATAGAGATTCAAACTAGGCACAACTGCGCCGTTCATGCGTGGCTCCCTTGCGCGATCCGCAGCTCCTGGTGTGAAGTGCAGTTCGCGATTATCTCTGTCCGTGAGACACCTTCCATGAACACAACAATGCATATATACACATGCCAGCACATACACACGCACCACTGCCAGCACCCGGGGCAGGTTTTCAGCCTCCAGGAGTAGGAGCCTGGCTTTTTCTTTTGCTAATCACTCACCAGAATGCCGAGGGCAGGAGCAGTTCCTTCGGCTGAATCCACATCCTAGTCGGTTTTCGGTAGCAAAAATAAAACAAAATTTATCTTTGTTTTAGAGCTGCTTCTTGGCAATTCCAAGAATTGATTTTCCAGCCGGCCGTCGAAAAAACACCTGCCAATGGCCGAAAGTATGCGTATCTGGTCGTCGGCTGAATTTTCTCTCGAGCATTGCCCCGGACAGCAATAATTCGTAAAATCCGTGTTTTGCTTTTCTCAATTGTTGTCTTTGGGGCAGTGCAGTCTTTGTTGTTGGTCTGCGCGAGTGCCCGCCTGCCTTGCCGGCCAAAACGACGAAGCACTTGCCAAAGATATGGCATTTCCTGCCACGCCGGTAGCTGGTCACACTCGTTTCGTCTCAATTGGGGACTTTCCGCGTTTTGCCTACTTTCCGGCTCTCCCCACCTGTAGGAGAAGAGCCCCCAGGTAGCAACAGGTGGTCAGATTGCAAATGCAGCAAAAAAAATGTATGGCCAGCTTTTGGGCTATTTCCATCCGTCATCATAGTCTCGCAGCTTGCAATTGAATCGACAAACTGAAAGCAAAAGCTAGAATCATGAGATGTTTTATTTCTAAAAGGTCTGTATTCATTAGCACGTCATGCAATTATAATATCATTGGCTATCGCACAGAGCACAAAGCAAATTAAATTTATCAACTGATAGCTCCACTTACTTCCTAAACAATGTTATTGTAACATTTTGTACCGAAATAATGATGACAGAGCATACAGGATGGGAACGCTTGAAGGTTCTCAAATGCTATACGAACGTGTTTTGCTGAGTATATTTTTCTTGCTTTCCATGCTTTCAATCGTCATTATCTGTTTAGCTTTCTGCACCATTGGTTCATCCTGCAGCCAGTTGGACTGCAGAATGTCATCGATAGATGGCCGAGATATGGGATCCACAGTGAAAATTTCATCAATCAGAAACATGGCGTCCTGTGAGACATTCTTCCATTCCTCTGCTACAAAGGCGAAGTGTGCATTCTTTATTTGGTGCGTAATTGGAGAGTTTTCGTTGGAACAGAAAGGCCAGGTTCCGCTTAGGCAGCAAAAGAGTACCACTCCCAAGCTCCAGATATCCACTTTTTTGGTGCAAACCTTTTGGCCGCCGGTCGGAGTTCCGTCTGGGAGCGAATTCCTCTGCACACTCAGTCCAAAATCGCAGAGCTTCAGTAGGGTCTCCTCTTCATTGGTCGCTAGCAAAATATTTTCCAGCTTGAGGTCACGGTGGATTATATCGCGGTCATGAATATACTTAACGGCAAGACACATTTGGTAAAAGTACAGTTTTGATATCTCCTCGCTCAGATACTTATTATTATGTACCCGAGTAAGGAGATCACCCGACATAGGGTCCAGCAACATATAAACGGCCTCCGGTCTATCGACGACGACATGCATACGAACTAAACATGGATGAGACAGATTCTTCATTATATCTACCTCGTTTAGCGATTGGTCTCTGCGACGTCTGGTCCCCGACATCTTTTTCTTCTTCACAATCTTCATTGCAAACTGCTGAAGGGTTTGAGTATCAATGACAAGGAGCACACGTCCGAAGGCGCCGCAGCCGAGTTCACGAACTTCATTATACATATTGGCTATCTCCTTCGGCAGCCTGAGATCCATAAACATAAAGATATTGTTGGTGGGCAAGGATAGGGAAATAACGTCGGCATCATTCAGAACGCGTGTCTTGTTTAGGCCAATCTTTTCATAATTTACAAAGGTTCCATTTCGTGATACATCCTGTATGTAAATGGGACTTTTCGGTTCATAGCTGGCTCGCTTAATAATAAAGTGGACTTTTGAAGTGTTTACAAGGCTGTGTTCGGGCAGCAACTTGAGTGTCAGGATTAAATCATTCGCTCTGCCACGTCCCACAGAGAACACCTGGTTAATCAGATCTGAAATATGAGGTTAGAGAAAATAAACTGCGACTGGGACTCTATAATAACTCGTACCCATTGATTTGAAACCGTTGTTTATGTGTTTACCGCTCAATCTGCCCCAGGCAGTCTTTTGCTGGGTCCGGTTTCGACATGCTTGGTTTTGGGTTTCTTCCAAAGTTTCTTCAGTGTTGAATGACATGCTGATTCTTTCAAATTTCCCGGAAACGTCTCAAATTCGTTGCCTTGTTATTGGAGTCACCACACCCACACAAAGTTTTCTCTTTTAATATAAAAACTTCCAAGAAATGGAATGAAATAATAAAATAAAAAAAAAGCGTTCAAGCGTTGGTGCTGCCAGATCTCGTTAGAGCGGAAACAACTATTGAAAAGCGCCTATCGATATTCAGATATTTTTTTGTTTACCCACATGCGATACTTATAACGGAAACAAAGACAATTGTCCATGAATAGTTCCGCCAATTTTATTAGATATTAAAGCTTGTGCCATTCCCAGTAGAATATCAATCAATTTCAGTCCAATTTGCCAAGACTTTTCCCATTTTCACGCTGCTATAATCAGTTGATTCCTGCTATAATCGCGCGCCATAAGCATCTGTCGGCTAGCGTTGCCACATCTCAAAGCAATAGCTAATGAAAAAGGCGCGCTGGTTTTGAATTTCAAATATTGACGTTTATTCAGGTTTTAAATGAAATTTACAAAAGTCTCGGTCTTTTCGGCCGTTACACTCAAATACTCATAGCATTATTACGTCGCTCTCTCTCTGGCTCAATAAACTTGCTGGACTCGCTTTTTCTTGTTACATAATTATTTATTGGTTTTTAGGCATCTAAAAGTAGTACATTTATTTTTAGTGCAATTCTTGCTGCTTCCTCGCATTGGTTATCTCCGAATAGATTTACAATGATGATTTTCCCACGCATATTGCTGCTGCTGCTCGTTTTCTTGTTGTTTTTGTTTGCGGTATACATAAGTTACAATTTAATATGCTGCGCTTTACGTTTAACTTAAATATTATTAATCACATGCAATAGTTAAATAATAATGATACAAATAATAATTATACATAGTTTGCAACCCGCGTGCACACACACCTGCCCAGCTCCGATCCGATCCGATCGGCCAAATATGTATAGCGATATATACAGGTAGGCGTGCGGCGGCCCTTGGCGTTTCCTTTGTTAATTTGCTACTAACTAAATTTGTTGTTCTCTGTCAACTGCTTGCTTTTTACACATTTTTACGGGCTAATCGTTACAGTTTACGCACTAGCATATAATTACGATTTAATTAGTTAATTCATTTATGTATATGTATGTTGTATATATATATATATATATATAGATTTTATTCTTATCGCCGTATCAATGCATATTTCATATTCATTTGTGTATAAACTATATATTTGTTTGTTTTTTAGAGTGTCGCCAGCGCTGCTCTCGCGATTTGATTCAGCAGCGCTCTGCCCACTGTAAAGTATCCGTTAGATTGCAACAATTGTTTCGTTTTCGAATTGCAGATTTCGAATCAAAGATTGCAGATTGCGAATTGCGAAATTGTGCGCTGAACTCTGCTGTTTTTCTTATAAACATTCGCATGCAAACTCGTTGAACTTCCATAAACTCTAATTAGCTGAATGCATTGAATGACATTACCTCCAGGTCTTCCCTCTTTGTTCATATATAATTTAAATAATGCTACATATAATATACGTATATATATCAATAGATTTCATCGTTTCCGTTTCTGTTTCTGTTTTTGTTTTGCGTATAAAGCTGTAAGTCTTCTAGTTTTTCCATAAAGTGCGTTTCCTCAACTAAATTCCATTCGTATGCATTTCACTTCGATTTCCCAATGGATCGTTCGTTTGCTCAGTTCGAAGAGTGTAGACAACAATAATTTCGTATAGGTTTAACATCCACTGATCTATAGCTAACAGATCTACATATCCGTTGTACGCTTAATACGTATAATATTGGTGATTGGATCGCGTCGAGAGAACTATTGAATCCATTGAATGTGGTGCCATAGCTTCTAACTTTCTGTTTTCCCAGGGCTTACTCGCCCAATTACTCGAACACCGAAAAGGAACAACTTGCTTTGAACATTGAGCTTTACGTACGGTACGCCTATATATATTAACATTTATCTGAACAAACTGCTCGCACACTCTATGCTATATTATGGGAGGACGACGGGGCTCTGCTTGAGTTTGAGCCTACCTTCGTCTAGTATATATTTCGCAATTACTCTCTGGTTTTGTGTACGCAGAGCCCAACACATCTATATGGCACATAAGTCTAGTTGGACTCGGCATGGAAATTCGATGAGCTCTGAATTTGGAAAAGCTAGAGGGGAAAGTGGGGTTCGCTTTCGCTTCCGGTGTGTAAGTTGTTAGTCGATTGCTAGAGATGAATGCGCTTAGGGCCTAATAAATTACTTGTAACAACTTAAGAATTACACAAATAATAATAATAATAATGATAATAGTTATTAATTAATGATTTAACTCGATTCTTGTGCATCTGCTGTTTCTCGCGAGGCTCCGGCCTCCCCTCGCTGCCGCTCGCATTCGCCCTCTCAGCGGGGTCCTGTGCGTGAGTGTACTTCATCCCTCGACCCTGGGGGGCAGCATCCTTAACTACAACTACTGAGGAGCATTGTGACTAGAGTGAGGAGCATCCACGTCGCCGAGGTGGCCGCCAGCGGGTTGGACCCACTGGTCTTGCCGTTGTCCCGTGGCTCCTGTTCGGTGATTGGAGGGCTGCCGCCGAAGTTAACGTCGGGGCCTGAAAATGGGAGTTATATATTGTTTAATGATATGTTGCGCAACTTATTTCCAATATAATCGGTTCTTTAGGAAAACTCTAAATCAAAGCCTTTCTCTAACAAATATTTATAAAAAATAGCTTACCATCGCCTGAACCATCACCAGAGCCATGGGCGCCACCGTACTCCTCCTCATCGTCGCCAATCTGGCCCTCGCCTCCGCCAGAGCCCTCGTGGCCCATGTCGCTTTGAATATCGTGCGACTGTATGCTGTTCGAGGGTACCTGCTGAATTAAAAATGAATATAACCAAACTCTTCATTGCTTAAAATCGGCTGAATCCTACCGCTGCTCCGATGCTCTGGCGGATCTTGATCAGCTTGTCCACCAGCTCATTCAGCTGGTTGGCCTGGGCCATGGAGTTGAAGGGAACCTCCGGATTGTACCTCTGGGTATCCATGCCGGGGTTGATCAGCAGCTGGTTATACTCCCCAAACCGATCGCCTGTCCAGCAGGAGTGATCCTCGCGAGAGTGATGCTCGTCACAGAAGCTGCAAAGTGTATGGAAATGAAGTTAACTTGGTAAGCTGGTGCTTTTTACTCATTTAAAATTTGTATTCCCCCTCGGTATTGTCAACTGAACAACACGATCCACAAACCAATAAATTTTAACAAAATGTTCAAGGAACTGGTCCTGTACATCCACCATTTGGCTCACGACTTTTGCTTGGCTCGTCCGCTACCTCCAGATACGCGGAAAGTGAGTATAGTATTTATATAAACGGACATCTCATATTTATTATATTATTTATTATATAATTTAATAAAATTATTAAAATTGTCCTTAGGGCTGCCGCTTGCCGGTGAGGAATGGGATTTTAGCGAACCTGATTTTCTTCATTGCCATCGGTACACCGCTATATTTCTGCCTGCTGAAGGATGTGATCGATATGATCCGCAAACCCAAGAAATCCTAAATCCTAATCCCAATTATCGTAAAATGTTAACTTTTTAATACAATTCCATGGGTCGGTCAGTCAGTGTAACTCAATATATGAAATTAAACTAATATACGAGTTCATGGCATCGTCTGCTGGTTACTCACTTGTCCACGATGTTCGTGTAGAACTCCTTGCTCTGGTCGATGGTGGACAGGAAGCGGACCATGCCCGGATCCGGGGGCGTGGCGTACTTAATGGCATTCTTGTGCGGCAGAGGCTTAGCATCCGGCTCTCCGGTGGCATAGGGCGTCAGGCTGGGCGATCCACAGGTCTTCTTCACCTGGAAATGGATATTGAGATAGGTTTATTAGAGTGTGGGCCACTTCCAGCGGGTAATCACCGACGTTCATGCAACCAGCACGTGTGTTCTCACACCTGCATGTAAATTGCAACTCTCTGGGGGCTGGAGAAGTCCCAATCTCCACTCTAATTTAGCATTTTAAATTCACAGCAACAGACAATAATTATGCGGATGCCATGTCCACGTTTAACAAGCTCTCGAAATGCCACAGATACTTTTTCGAGGCTTCTGCTGCAGCGATCGGACTCGGACTTTGAACTGAAGGCCGGAACTGAATTCCGATTCATTAAATTCACTTAAAACGTTCATAAATTAAGTGGCAATTAAACCATTAAGCGAACGTGTCCTTGGGTAAAGTAAATGAAATCGATCGTATCATCTGATTGTCGAAGCATGTTCGAACGAGATTGCTGTGAGTATCCATTAAATATATCCTCAGAAATGGATTCTTAATTAATATTTTAAGATGCTAATATAATGTATGAGCTTGTAAAGACCTCAACAATTTGGTACAAACAAATAGTATCTTCTGCTCATTATGGTTTCGATGTATCCACTTACCTTTTGCTCCAATTCGGAGTCATTATGCATGGCTGCCATGATTGCATCCGAGAGCTTCGATTGCAGCTGCTTGATGACGGTAATGATGCCGTTTTCCGAGAGAATGTGGGTGGTGACCAGGTTGTTGAGGGCATCCACGACACTCGACCAGGGACTGTCCAGCAGGCCAGCGTACTCCGTAGAGCAGCCACTGGAGATAATAAAAATGAATAAATATATAATAAGATAATTTGAAGTAATTGATTTTGAAGTAAAATTAATTGAATATATAATAATTAATTCAAAGTTTGTGAAACATCTTTAACGCTAAACTCACCGCATCACGTTCTTGCAGTATCCGTCGCAGAGTTTCGCCTCTGGCGGAGGATGGTGTCCGTTGCAGTTGGGGCAGTAGTACATCTTGAGGAGATGCAGCTTGCAGGAGTCCGTGAGCTGCTCGCCGTAGAGGCCGTCTGCCTCGGAGAGAACCTCGGCCGCCTGGATCAGGGCGTTCATGAAGACGTTGGACATGTGGACGCTCTTGCCGAGACTGGCCTGCAGCTGGTGTGGTATGTCCTTGAAGGGGCGCAGCTCATCGTAGTTGTGCTGCAGACAGTTGATGTAGTCCTCGTGCATATCGCCCAACTTATCGTTGTTCAGATGCACCATCTGGTGGTAGGCCACCGGGAACAGCTGCACAAAGAAGCGATGCACCGCCTCCTCGAGGTGGCTCTGGACACTGCTGATGCCCCCGATGCCACGTCGTTCGTTGCTGTTCGTGTAGTTTGAGGCGTAGTTCATGTGGCTAGATAGGGTTTATTATTTAGTTTACGAGTATAATAGCAATTATAATAATATTAATGGTAATAAAGCTTAGTGCCACTCACTTCATGATTTCAGTGTACAAGTGGCCAATCATCTGGCGGACGCGCGGCACCATGCGGTAGTAGATCGTCGCGAAGACCGACTGCGTATTGTTCTCGGATTGCTGGGCCAATTCCATGACGTGACCTGCCGCAAGACACGGGAGAGCGAGAAGAAGAGGGAAAGGGGTATCCATTATAGTTGGGCCAAAGGTATTGCGGTCTTAATGTTATTGTTATTCCTAGCGAAATTTAATCACTTTGCTGCCGAAGTTTTCCCCAGCCGGGACTCGCGAAACTTCTGCCCTAATGGCCTGGCTGGGATTTCCGCCCATCACGAACAGAAAAAAAAAAATAGTTGTTGGCTTTGCTCTCTATCTCTCTCTCTGGGTAAGCTTTTAGTTAATGAAATACAATTTAATATGGCCATGCCTGTGTCTAACGAAGGTAAATATGAATAAATTTATGGAAGTGAGTGTTTGCAATTTAACAGAGAAAAAACTAATAAGTACTAAGTGTTCTGCTTATATTATGCATACATGTATCAATATGTACATAGGGAAATCATAATCAAGCCCTTACTCACTTACATAAATCTAATTTTAAATAGTAAATAAATTAAAACCGCCCCAACGGGTATTTTAAATAATATCATGTTTAAATGCATATTTATATTTATATTCCTGTTTTCTGCTGACTAAAAGTCTCTCATATTTAATTACCTGCTATCAGATACTATCTATAATCCGTCAATCAATTGGCGAATCACGCCGAGCAAGTTGATAAATTCTCTTAATATTCAGACACTAATCACACGGCTGAGCGAAAGAAAAACCTAATGTGACACAATGTTATCTGTCAAGGTGTCAGCGGCAGTTGTGCGAATTGATTTGGATACGCAGATTGGCTATCGAAACACACGGCTAAAGATACAGATACAGCTATAAATACTGATGCAGATACACACTCCTCTGGCAGCCTGTCATTATCGCAGATTACAAATGCCCGAGGTCGTCGGCTCTGGTTCTGTATATAGTATATATCTGATATATGGAGATAGCATTGAGAAACTGTCAAATCGGCGTGTGATTTCTCACCCCGCCCCCTTGCCTGTTTTGTATTTTATTTTTGGGTCCTCTGACAAATTCTAAATTGCAATACGCTGTCTTGTATATCGCTTTCAAACGAAAGTGTCAATCTTTCTGTTAATTGGCTACAAAAGAACACACAGAACACACATATTCAGCTTTGTTTCCCCTTTTTTTGTTTTTTTTTTGTGAGTTCTTCGCTGCGGCTCATTTTGATTTCGATGTTGGAGCATTTCCGTTCTCAGCGTTTGAATGCGACTTTGTGTCTGTATATTTTTTGGGCTTGGCTTGGGCCGGGGCTAGGGAGCCACTTCGATGTGTCAGTGCCGAGGAATGGTTGCGGCTTCGGTTCGGAGTCCGCTTCATCGGCTAATGGCCTTTGATGCGTCATCTGTGACGGGTAGAGTTTACCCCTTTTAATTAGCGAAACTTATGATTTTTGGGCAAACAAATCGGAATGAGAAAAATAGTCCTAAGATTGCCCATCTATTCGGTAGGGCTTTGTATTGTTAGCGCCTGCCAATTATAATTTGCTAAAAATTCTCAGCTAAAATAACATAAAATTACCTGTGAAAATGAGTTGCTAATGGTATGCCTTCTAAGTGTGATAATTCCCATCCAAGAACTCTTTCTAATGCTGTGCCAGCGGCTTAATAGAGGGTCTAATAATGGTGCGACTGTGGCTGACAATTGCGCAGGATGCGATAAATCGATAAACAATGTCCGCCAATTGATTTAACGCGTTCACAACTCAAACCCAACAGATACAGACACAGATACAGATACAGAGATCGAGATACGGAGTCACGGATACAGGGTTGGGAAGTTCGGGGAGCTCACACATCCTGTCGCTAATCTCATTGACGTGGCATAGTTTAAATGGAGCCGTCGACTGGCGGAAACATTTAATTATTGACACGCCGCATCGAACGTGTTGATGCGCGGATATATATTCGTTCTCACACAGAGATGTGTGAGCTCTGTGTCGCGAATATAGGCGACATCGGGATCCCGGCTCGATTGGCTCATTAAATCGGCGGGCCAACTGGCACAAAGTGAACCATTAATGGGGGAAAGGAGATGTGGATGGAGCCTGAGCTGAGGAAGTGCGGATGCTGCTGGCAATTACATGGCAGACATGCCTTGAATAGCTTCTATTGACGGCAAGTATTTGCTTCAGGGAAGCTGAGAGTATTTTTAAAATGTGGAAAAAGTTATTCATAATATAAATCAGGAGGGAGGGTACTTTGAAATAAAAATGTATGACAAAGTTTCCTCTTTAGAAATAAACATAATATAAGACATATTTTCCATTGAATTATTTTGTAAAAATGTTTTGTAATGTATATAATATCGTTTATTTTATTTACATGCTAAACAACATTGAATTTACTTCAAAATTCAATATACAATTTCTGATAAGATGTATTGACATCACTGATTTCAATATGTACACAAAAGCAACTCGGTGTAATTCCCTTATCCGCTTTGTTGGCGGGATATTTGGATGCTGTAGTGGCACTTCCTTCGCTTCACTGCCTAATTGCAATTTTAATGAACTCTCTGTCTATTTCTCTATCGCTCTAACTCTCCCCCGCTCTCATCTATCTATCTGCGAGCTATTGTCAATTGGGAATTGATGAAAGCAGCCAACTCTGCGTATACTTGATATGTATTATTGCAGCTGCCTTTGTTGGCTTAATATGCTCAATTAAGTTGGGGCCCACACAGACACACACAAGAGCAAATGGACAGAGCCGCCTCAGGTGGGTTACATTTGTATCTTTGTATCTCATAAATTGTTAACTCAGCACTTCACCTGCGGGCACTCACACACACACACACACAGTCAGGCATTTACTGTTGTGCAACTAATTGCAATTTCTGTCTCTGTCCGGCTCCATCTAGCCATCTGTGTCCGTCCGTCCAGCCTGACAATTAACCAAGGGCATTTTTATTGCGGCTGCCAAGGATACAGCATACATATAGCATATATCTATCCATGTGTGTTTGGAAGGCAATTAAATATAAAGCAGGGCAAATGGCTGGCATTCCCAATGAAACATGAAAATTTCATTAAGCTGGGAGAGACTTTTTTAAAGAGGAGCAAAGGCGGATGGTCACACATGGAAAATCGCCCTAATGGGCAAACACAGGCAATGAAATTGAATTAGAGAACCAAGTGCGGCCAGTGTAGAGTTGGTCCGAAAACCAAACCCACGGCCAGACACTAAAAATGTATTCATGCAGCTGAAATGTTTGCTGTTGCACTGGGGAAATCTAGCAATATATTTGGGAGATGTTGTATGTAATGTTTGAAAATAAATTGTAAACCAGAGATATCATTTTATTACAAGAAAGCTAAAGGGTTATCTAGTTGGTTAGTTTTCGTTATAAACTAAATTTTTTAAAATTTCATTGTATTCTTTATACTTTATTATGCAAGGACCTTTTCTTCCTGTGCAGTTCTTGGCTTTTCGCATAGAGCAAATATCGGCAAAGGCTGGGACTTGCGCCTGGGCTTCATTGCTTCATTAGAAGTCGGCGGCGGGCAAGATTAGCATGCCGAGTTCGAGTTCCAGGCTGCCACCGACCGGTTTGGGTATCGGTTTTGGATTCGGATTCGGTTTCGGCTTTGGACTCGGACTCGGAGACGCGGCCCAAGGGGCAGGCCCCAAAAGCCCCTTCTGAGGCAGATGCGACCGCGGTCCAGGGGCAGTGTTGTTGTTTCCCACGGCATCGGCAAAAATATGCAGCTCACACACACACACCAAACACACACATCGAACACACACAGCCCACAGGTTTAGTTTTATTTTGCCCGCTTTTTTCCTGCCGCTTTTGTATTTTTATATATTCTCCTTAGGACTGCTTCTTTGCTCCTCCGGGCCCATAGTGTTTGCTTGTGTTTCGTATTTGTGGCCTGCGTTCCTGTGCGGATATTACAATTTTAGTATCTGCCGCATTTTTTATTTGCATTTTATATGCATGTATTTCCCCGCCAAACCATCCCCATCCGCCGCCTTATGAATGCCAAGGCAACTTTGTTAGTGCTCTCCATTCTTGCTCCTCTTTTTTATGTTTTCTTTTTCCTTTGCTGCTCGGCGGGCTTAGCTTTTTAGCCGCGTTTAGTTTCGTCTTGAACTGTGGCAAGTTTTTTCCCGGCCCTGAAGTCAGTTTCGTCTTGGCCTTACTCGTCGTCTGTCCGTCTGGCGGAAGCAGCTCTTTGGACTTGCGACCAGAGACCGGCGGACTGGTGACTGGTGACTGGGAGGAAGTGGATGCCAATGGCAATGAGATGGGCACAGTGGTTTTAATATTTGTAATATTTATATTTATATTACTGTTTAAGTGTATAATGAATAGATATCTATAAGTTCTGCTGGGATAAAATCTTCTGTGACCTGTGAAGCATATTCCTTCTTTAAAGTTCTCCTATTCGGCAGCTCTTCTTGCCATCTGGTGACCCAAACCCACTGTGCGTGGCAGGCAGCTTAAGTGCATGTATTGCAACTAGCTATCTGCAGGCGTGCCAACTTGGCACGCCCTTCTGGCGGAGTATACCCGGCAATTCAGCATCCAGCATCCAGCATCCAGTACCCAGTATCCAGCTATCCAAGTCGCCACTCCAACAGCTGTGAGCCTGCGGCAATCTGCTCTTGGCAGGCGAACTCATCTCATCCTAAGCCAGCCCATGGTCCCACCTCAACCCATTCCATTTCCTTCGATCCGATCCAGAGGTCCTCGTCTTCGGGTCCCTACACAATGTCAAAGTAATTGGATGACTTTTCATTGTTGGACCCGAGACGAGGCAGGGGAGTGGAGTTGAGTTCATGGAGCTAAGCACAGGTCGACCTTTTTGGTACCGACATATTGAAATGCTTCAGAGCATATGTCTGCATCAATTGGAAGTTATTTGACCCGGACCAGGTCTCCTCCAGGTCCCCGTACCCCGTTCCCCGTTCTCCCATGCGGCGCGAGCGGTTTCATGTTGCCTTTTGCCGTTTTTGGTGGCGCGTTAATTACAAGCGCGAGCTTTTAGCATTTAATTTGCCAAGCAACTAATTATGGTAATTATATATGCACACATATGGAGCTCTGTATCGGAGCGGATCGCAAGTGGCAGACAAAATGGCAGCGCCTTTGTGTGTTTATTTTAGGCGCTGCTAATTAATGGGACGAGTGGAAATTAAAGTTTGCCTCTGAACAGCTCCATTAGTGATTCGCTATTTGTTTTGTCAAATAAAAGCAAAAAATTATAAGCCAACTAGACTCTGACTGCCAACTGGTTTCTGTTGGGGGCGTCTCCATTTGCAGGTGTTCGATGGTTTTGAACTTCAGTTTCCTGTCGATTTCATTGAGAAATCGAAGCTGGAGTCTGAAGGTCGCGGCTACAAAAAATTCGTGATATAGAAAAAAAAAGAACGTCCGAGATGTGAACGAGTTTTGGGATGAGAACACAGCACTTAAAGCTAAGGTTATTTGAGAGCAGAATATTGTTAAAGCCAAATGTGAGCTCAGTCTGAGCTCTTTCTGTTCTGTAAAGTTCGACAAATATAGTCTCAATTTTAAGTAGACAAAGAAATCAATTAAATTGAATTTATAAATATTTATGCAATCTTGAACCATTTATAAATTTCTTAATAAATGTTGAGCCATGAAAACCCTACGAAATAAAGAGTAGTATTTCGGAACTATGTACATTTTGCTCTGCGTGGGCAAACTATTCCCGATAAGTTTCACAAAAATCCCTGGCTTAACTACGGGATTGTCCCCCGCCTCAATCATACTAAAACCTAATGACAACGGCCACATGCGATGCTGGTGCAACTGCAATGCAACTGCAACTGCAACAACATCGGCTAGCAAACACTTGCCAACAGCAACAACACGATGTCTGGCACTCTGTGACAAGGCAAACAAAAGCCGGCTAACAAGCGATGGCGGCCAAAAACCACTTTTGGCCGTAAAGACAAGAAGGCAGCCGGGCCCAAGCACAAGATATGGCCGAACAGACTTAAGCCTGGCCCAGTTGGAGTCAGCGAGGGGCCAGGGGAATGGGATTCGGGGGAAAGCAGCAAGTTGCAACTTATGAAAGTGCACGCCGTGCAGCTGCCGTGGCAGCCACACAAAAAAATAAAGATATAATTTCTGCAGTTTTCCCGCTTTTTCTGTTTGTTTTTTCTATATTTTTAGTTTTGCCCTGTCTAAAGGGGCAACAGTTGTGGCGGCAGAGCAGTAAGTCAGCATTTGCAACTTTTATGCAGGCGCACGCCCATGCCCTCACAAAAAAAGGGGGTGGAGGGGTCCAAGAGGGGATGGAGATTCCAAAGGGGTAAAGATGCTAAGGGGGGCAGGTGGCAGGAGATGCCGGCAGCCAAACGCATTAAGCGCGTGAGCAACACAACAAGACGACAGCGGCACTTTACACAGTAAAAAATTAGAGTGAAATGAGCTAAACAAAGAGAAATAACAGAACTTACAAAAGACAAAGTTTTTCTTAGACTAGACTAGGTTTATTTAGTTACACAAAATGTTGTTTCTCAGTGCATAAACGATAACGAAGGCAGCAGCAGCAGCCACTCTGATGACGATGACGATGAAGATGGGTGGCGACGTGGTAAGTAGGTGCAATGGAAACGCATTGCGTTGGTGGAGCGTTGGGCTCGAGTGCTCGAAGTCGGGGGATTGGGGCTTGGGTAGAGCCCTGGGGATTGGGGTTATTTTGGGGGAGGAGGTAGGGAGCGGGCCCATATAATTCGTAAGCTGCGAAACGTGTTTAAACACGCAAATACTTGCTTAAAAATAATACCCCAAACAAAAAGCAGCAGCACAAAAGCGATGCCTCACACAATACGGGGCGGAAACGGAAGCAAGGACAGGGGCGTGGCACGGCGGGCAGCAGAGAATGCGCTACTTCGAACAGGAAGGAAGCCCCGGCTTGTATTGCATATGCCACAAGCTGTTGTAGTTGGCAAGTTTATGGCACAAAATAGAAATATGCATTTATTTCGCATACCATAATATTTTATGCGTTATTTCGCCAGAGAAAGTACAGGGGGGAGAGAGCAATAACACCAGCGATTGCCAAGAAATGCATAAACTTTTATAGTTTCTCATTTTTTGGTGGAGGTTTTTGCATCACGCATACGCCGGGTATGCCCTCCCGAAAGTAAATCAATTTTTATGGCCACTCTGCTGCAACTAAGGGTACGCGTGCCATCGCACAGACTCAACGATAAGTACGCCGTTTGGGCCAGAAGTTTTGTTAGCCCACAAGAAACCCGTTATCGCAGTCAGACAACCAAACAGTTCCCCCGATATCACTACTATATCAGCATCAGCTTCCACACACAGTACACTGTAGAATTAATTAGCAAACTGCTTCATAAATCTTACAGAGCCATTAGCTGCACCTCACTTCAAGCATTAAATTTATTTGTTTTTGCTTTACAAAATTAAACAAATTGCTCTTGCAATTGGTTTTCAATTATTATCATTTGTTATATTGCCCGATAGTGAAGCTAAATGACTTTGCTGCCTGCATTTCAATTTTTTTTTATGCCCAGTTCTGTTTATTTAATAAAACGTGGGACTTTTAGTGTTTGGCTTGTGTGACATCATCGTGCATTGTATTCTTCCACGCAAATTGAATGCTAATCAGTGGCAGAATACCCTGCAATATGCAGTGAGGATCAAGAGGGAATTGAGTTTAAGGATTTTAAGATTAATATATTTTATTCAGTCTTAAGAAAAGCTTTTTGTATAGCTAGAAAGTTGTTTTTAGTGTGGTTTTGGTGGGTTCGATTTTTAAAAATATTCTTTTAAAGACAAATTCAATAACTGAATTTAACTATATTCACAATAATATAAGTATATATAGAAACTCTATGATTTAAGGTATATTAAACGCTTTACAAATGCATATTGTATAATTGTATAATTGATCGTAAAATATACATATCTAAATGCCAAACAATAAATTTTACAATTATTCAAAGTATTACTTATACATTTCTGAGGTACTAAAAGCCATTTAAAGATTATATACCCAATAAGTCATTAAATAATTTGTTTTTTATGCTCTATCATTCAGACTTCCTCAGTTAGCAAATTGATAAATTTAAAGAACCATTAACTTAATGCACATTATGCTTTAAACACTCGCAAACCCGAAAGGAAGCCTCAAAATTGAACGAGCCCCCATGCGAATGAATCAATGGGACTGCATAAATTAAGCCGATGACAACACACAAAATGCAAACAAATTCGCCAAATGTATTTATATATAAATTTTGAATACTGTGAGATATATGCATATATATAGTATGTATGTGTGGCAGTATCTGTGTGGGAATGGACTCGTACAACGAGGAGGGCGTGTTTAAAGTCTTTTTTGAATGCGCGCCCATTTCCAAGAATTGCAGACTCAGAACAACAATGAGGCAACCATCGCACGGCAGCAACATCACCCCAAAAACTCGCCTTAAAGTGAAGCGAGATTTACAGCGTGTACGACAACAATTTGCAGGCACTGTTGGTCCAGGGCGGAGAGGGACCCGGGGGGCGTGGCAGTGCCGAAACGTGACCCACACAAAGTTGTGCAAAATTGTCTAAAAAGGGACGGCAGCCGAGCGGCAACGACTACAACAACATTATTTAATGCCTTTTTAATTAGATGCAGTCGGAGTCGCGCTGGCTGCATTTTAAAACAGGCAGGATGGTTATGGTTATGAATCGGCAGTATATATACACACATATACACTTTGGGCACATGTTTATATCAGTTTATTATACAGTCGCTTTGATCTGCATACAAATTCAAATTACAAATCAATTTCGCATTTCGCGTTTCAAGTTTAATTTGGTTAGCTCACTTCGCGGATGGCGAGTCAGGCTAAGCTCTTTATCGTCATCCCGAGCGCGGGCTGCTACATTTGCATATGATAAATTATTTATTGCCACGAAAATATACTTTGGTCTATCGCCCGCAAAAAGCTCAGCCAACTTTCCAGACTCTTTGCCAAGATGTATTAGCATAGAAGCCCATTTCGTTGGCTTCTTTATCAGCAGCCGCCCGTCCATCCATTCCCTTTCGATTTTACTTAGGTCTCCATCTACCCATTCACCCACTAGTCCCTTGTATGGCTTGTCCTACTCACTCTGGAATTGCTTAACGTTCGTCTCCAGCACGCCCCGCAGGCTGCTCGTGTGATGGTGCAGCAGCAGCTCAAACTTCCCGGCGGCCTTGTCGCGCAGCTCCAGCTCCGTGGCGTTGTTGCAACAGCTACCGCCGCAAATGGCGCCTGGAAGGGTGAAGAAAATGGGTGGGATTAGCACAGATTAATTAGGTAAAAATACAGGCAGAAAAACCACGAGATAATGAAGAGAGACTAAACCTGAATTGTGCTTCATTAACTATTTAATAACTAAATAATTATTAAAATTACTAAAAATATGTGATAAATATGATGTTATGTTTTGTTACTTCCTCCTGGGTAATAATTAGTCTATCCATCAGCCGAGCTCATCTTCTGTTGTGCAATTATGGAACGCCTGCTGCGCCTATATCATTTTCGAATTATCGCACAAATCAAATATTTACCCATGGATCTGTGGTCGTGTGTGGGCGTGTGGGCCGTCTGGTTTAATTGTTTATGGCTTTAAAATGGCAGTGGGCGTGTTGGCCGGCTCAAACTATACTGCAGCCACAACAAAGTGGCCAATAGTTTGTCGATTGTCGGCGTGGGCTAAGCAATTTATTTATACGAGTATAAAGACCATGCATGCAGAAGTAGGAACCGCCGTTCGTCGTCATCGTGCTCCATCATTGGCGGTCGCGTTAATAACTTTTAAATGGCTCATAATTGCAAATTATTTAGCTGCTGTCGGCCAGACGACACAAACGGAGCAGTTTTCCTGCTTCCCTCGCCGCATGCTGCAAAGTTTTTGGCGGCGTTGATTGTTTTTTCAGCTGCCACTACAAAATACGAGCGCATTCCACTAATGACGGGCGAAAATGGGGACTGACGGGGTAAGTGGGCTAAAACGATTTTCAACTCACTAATCGCTCTGCCCCAGAAAGAATTGTCTAATGAAAGAAGCCGAGGAAAAATGGGTTGAGGGAAGCCCGCAAAGCCAGGACAATAAATATCCGGACAAAAGACCGTTGATTGCCAGGACTTAAAAGATGTTGCTGAATTGAAAGGGAATTGTTTGTTAGAGATGGTGCAATGAATGGATTTATTGTGTATCGAAGTTTAATTAATAGAAATCGGGGAGAATCGCGATAATTGAGAATATTTATCAATATCAATTTTATTTTTCTATAAAATCTGCTTTTACTATATTAAACTGTATTCACTGAGCTTTTAAGATTTGCTGAATTAATCGATTTAAAACCAATATAAATTTATAGTAATCGGGAAAAATGCCTGATGATAATTTAGGGATATTGCTTTTCCATATACTCTATTTTCCCTTCTCCTCCTCCGAATCGCTTCACTAACTATTCTGAATTACAAAACGTGCACCATTAAATCTCCCAGTCCGACACACACTTATGTGTATGTGCATATGTGTTAATGAGGGAAATCCCCCGATCCGCGCTGGCGGCATAAATTTCGTGGAGAAACAAATCGTGTGACAGGCTTTTTATGACAACTGCAATGACAACAGCAGAAACGACAGCGACTTTTATGGACGTTCGCCCCTCCATCGCTTTGTCTTTATAGTTTATAATTTAAATTAATGGCTTTTACACGATGTTTACGGCCCCAACAACCTCTCACACAGCTCGATATCGCCGAGTGCCCCGATTAGGTGGCCATATGTTGCTGTCATAAAATTAGCAAACGAAATGAATTTGAATTTGATAAAAGCAGATGCAGACGCCGATGCAGTCACCGTCTATTTCTGTTAAAACCAATTACAAAAACATCAATAGCTGCAGTTAATGGCCCGAGAGTATTGCAAGGCCATGACACATATTTGGCCTGGAAAATGAAATGGAAAATGACAACTGACTTGGCACAAAGATGACACAAGCCCCGCCGGCGTCCGTCGATTGACCTGCTGCCAGTCAATCAAAGTCGACAGAGACGAAACCCAAACAGATTTTAGTTATGTGCCATCGATTGGCACAAGGCAAACAGGGCTTCTCGAGTGGCCCAAAAGGATTTGGCTCACTCTTCCTATTTTCCATTCTTTTTCGCAGCTTTAGCTTGTGCAATTGCATTGTATAAGATATCGATTATGGGCTGCCCTCCAGGCAGCCAGGCTCCCTTGGCCATGGATGTGTTTATGCGTTTTTGCAACTGCTTGGCCATAAATCGGACCACAAGGACGGCGGCAATCCTTCCGCATGGCAAATGGCCAGGAACCAAAACGGAGGCAGACTCACGGGCGTCACTCAGCCAGTGAGTCACTCTGTCTGGGGGCAAAGTAAAAATATGGGAAAATGTCTAGAAAGAAAACTGAAGAAAAAATGGAAAACGGTAGCCATCGCAAGTTAAACCCGTACGGACAATGTTGGGAAATTCTACGCTTTCTGTGTTCTCTGTGGCTCAAGAGCTCTGAGCTCGAGCGGCAGAAATTCAATTCAATTGCTGCAGCGTACATGCATACCGTGCATCGTACCTCGTCCTCGTGTGCCTGCTGCATACATATATCATGATGTGGCCCAGAAAAGTATGCTATGGCAAACTGGCTCTGGCAACGGGCTGCCAAATTGCAAAGGAACGTGAAAGGAAGTCGAAAGCAGGAGGAATGGGGGAAAATAGAGGAAAGAGCAGGGTATCGCAGAGCTGGGAAGCGGACAGAATAGTGAGAGGCTGCTGGGCACATAGAGAAATGATCGGGAAAATGGTCAGAAAATTGTTTAATTCTTCACTCATCTATTTTATATTGATTACCATTACTTATTTGTTTGTTGAACTGTTATTTGATATTTTTAATTATTATTTTAGATTTATTGTTAGTTATATAAATTATTTGTTAGCCTCGAGAAGCTTCTGAATATTTATTTATTCCAAAGTATAAATATAAAATATAGTTTAGTAAAGTCAAAACATGTCTCATTGCATGCATCATTGCTGTGAGTCATTTTGATGATCAATTTGTGTTTACATAATTTTCTTAAGTGTTTTGCTGATGACAAATATATATGATTTATTAAGCTTTCTCTTAGTATTTTTACGTTTTTTTTCACCGTGCCGAAGAGTCCCTTGGTTTGGGGTGTAAAAAATGCAAATCTCATGCATGGTCAGAAAATGCTCTGCCAAAAATACCAAGGAACGGCCCTGACCGCATAAAAGGAAGGAGGGATGAAGCGGGACCTGGTGAAGGGGTGTTGGCCCCATTACCCCAGCTCTTCCCCCTTTCTGGTGTCTCTCTCTATATTTTCAGGCCTTGTTTTCCAGCCTGTCACCGCAAATGCAACTGACGACGTGTGCGAATTTGTTTACTGTAATTGTCTTCACTGTGGCCTAGAGGGAAGACGAAGAGAGGGTGGTGTACGCACAAGCAGGCCTTTATTCACAGCACTATATATATCCGTGGAGCTAGGTTCTGGCTCGGCTCTGTGGTTACTGTCTTTTGGCATTAGCCAAGTTGGCTGGCAGCCAAGAAAGCGCTTAGCCCGCAAAACTCTTGGCTCGGGAAGTGGATTTAGCATACCTTGACATATTTCGAGTGTCCTTACTCCGCCTCCGTCTCTGCCTCCACCTCCACATCCTTGGAGGCAGGCAGGCGAGCAGGCTTGGGATATCCCTGTGGCACATGCTACTTGTATGCGTTTTCAATTTGCACAATTTACTGTGAACGTGTTGATAATAATGAAGCCAGGACCCCGGAGAATTTTGCCGCTGCATTTGCTGCCCGTCAAAATGTCGGAAAGTTGGGCCTGGCTGGCTGCTTGTAATTAAAACAGATGCCTGCTTGCTCTGCAGTAATATTTTGACAGGCAGTGTATGAGAATTTATTGCATTTCGGGGAAGCAGGAAAGGAGTTTCGTGTGTTTATGGGTTAGCATATAATATTTTTTCAGGTAGGAACAATTTATTGTACTTTTAATGTTGCAGGTTATTGCATTAAAAAAATGAGTTAATATATTTTAAGACCAAACAGTGCATGATTTTGTATTCCTTAATAGAAAATAATACCATTTTTATCTCATAATTTTCACAGAGATTATAATTTTGCATTGGCTTAACATTAATTATTTTGATATCCGCTAAGTAACAATATTTTGATAGACACTTGCCTTTCTCCTAGGCCAAAGAAACTATTTGTTAGCTTAACTTTAAAACCTTCTAATCAGCCTCAACAAATCTAAGCTGACTTCAATGTTTACCCAATGATATATACTTGTAGTATACATATATATACTTCCCCTAAAGTTTTCATAGGTTCCTGCTATAATTTACGACCTTGATTGAAAATCAATTGGCTCTCCCACCCTCTCAGAGGAGCCAACAAATAGTCGAAACGATTGCCCGAGGCCATAAATTCCCTAATAAATTTACGAACGTGCAACACTCGACACTCGACACTGCAATGCAAACCAAATAAAAACATCCGTCGCGGTCTCCGTGGGCTTCCTATCGCCGCCGCCGCTGGCAAGGGGGTGTTAGGTCGGGCTATTAAAGAGGGGTGGGTGTGAGAGGGCTCTGCATGTCACACACAATAATTTCATTTTAGGTTTCCATTTTTTTTTTATCAAAAATTGTTGACAACTACTTGTCAAACACGAACAATTTGTGCAGCGGCGGTGAGAGGGCGATAACAATTAAGTCAACAAGGGGTTAGGGGTTAGGGAACCCCATATCGTTGTGCTTGGCCTGCTGGTCGCTTTATGGTTCGTCGGTTTCTGTTTGCTGTTATGACACGTTTGGCCCAAACATAGATCATCGCCAGATCTCTCCTTTACCCTTGCTTGTTTCCCTTTCCTGGAAAACTAGCTTTAGTTCGTTGAACTATGCCCGTTTATATTTAGCCAAGGCCCCTATAATTTATGGGCCGCAATTGTTGTTATTTGCCATTTCGAATATCTTATCGAGACCGCTTTCATTTGAGCCGAATCAATGTCAGCAGACTGTTTGCCAGCCGAAACTGATATAAATTGTGTCAGCTTCCGAGGCAGGTAAATCCCTGGCTAAAAAAAATACAGGTGATACAGTGAAGCGTGGGTAATAGGTTCAAGTTAAAGAAGTGTTTGTATTGTATTTTGAAGTAAACATCATATAAGATAATTAAACCCTAAATACAAAACAATTATAAATGTTAAACAATGTATATTAGTTGTTCTTCATTATTATAAATTATAGCCTATAAGCGAGTTATTCCACAAAGATACCAGATTGCCATATAATAAAATAAAACGCCTCTTTAAATTGTCAAAACTTTTCAAATTACCCTGTAGCGACTTGCCACCGTTAGTGGCATTTTCAATTATTTGTTATTTTGCATATGTTTGCCAGCGATTATTTGGCATTGCAGCTGCCACGCGGGAAAATCCCAACAATTCTGCTGGTAAATTGTTAATGTGCCGCATAAGTTTTCAATTTGTGTGGCAAATTCCGCACGGATGCTAACTTGCAACATTGCTGTTGCCGATGCCGTTGTTGCTGCCGCTGACATCGAAGCTGGCAGATTTTGGCGCCACGTCTGCGTGGCATGTAAAATTTATTGCGGCGGCTGCAGCGACAATCTCCTTGCCATTTATTTGCATTTGCATTTGAATACGCACAAATGTATCTGGCAGTAGATGTATCTGTATCTTAGAGCTGAGAGCGCCAGCTTCCTTAGCCCGGCACTCTGTGCTAATCTCGCAATGAAAATGTCAGCCGAGATTATGCGTGGCAAGTTGCTGGCTCGCTCCTAGTTGCCAGTTTCTAGTTGCAAGTGCCCGCCTGCCGGCTGCCGACTGCCGGTTGCCGGTTGCCAGTTGCCAGTTGCATGCCCCCATATTTGGCTTACATTTCGGCAGGCGCCAGGCAGACGCGTCCAAGAAACTCCCGTTGTCGGCCGACTGCCGCATGAAAATGATTAAAAATTTAATTGAAAAGCATTTTAGCCGCAAATTGCAGTCGCCGGCGGGACAATTATTAATTATTTAGATTTATGTAGCAGCAGAAAGAGAGAGACTTGTCTGTGCGAGTCGAGTCAATCTATATGCAAATTTTATAAGCTTTGATGCCGCGAGGAGAATCGCATCTCTGACCGATCGGATCGTGATCTGCACTTTGTCTCCAACGACAGATTGCAAATATCTGTCGGATTTCAAATGCAGCGAACAAAGAACTTCGGGCCAATGCACAGCATCCATCAGGAATGCAAAACGAATCGCATATTACACAGGCCCCGCTATAAATAAAACTCAAAATGCACATCCTCGACGGATCATCGTGATGATGATGATGATGATGCTGATGATTCACCCCGACCTCGACGATGATGATGAAGACAAAGGAACGGGCATTAAATATACTTAAGTAAACAAAGAAATCGAATTACACCGAGATGGTCGCAAGCAAATGTTAAACACACAATTCGAAAATAAACGAACAACAAAATGTTCAACTTATGAAGACTAGCGCTTCTTTTTTGTGTCTTTGGGAAAACAAGAGAACAAACGAAAACAAATAATTGAGGAAATTGCTGACAATAAGCAAACCAAGCGCAGGCAGCAGCCTTTTATAATTAAAACCAACTCAGCTGCTGCAAGTTGCTGCCGCATGCAAGCTGCCACACTGCAATACAGCGGCTGCAACAACAAACAATTGCAAATTATACAACTGGGCGCCCAGCAAATGGCAGTCAGCGAAATCGGGTAAGGTCTGTAGTATTTCCCTTTCGTATTTTTTTGCACTGCAGCAGTTGTGCAAACATCGGCGGCAAACAAAAACACACAAAATAAATGCGTCCCAAGAGGCAACGATTCCTGGTCTCCCAGTCGGCCAATGGACGTGGCCAGCTGTCCGATTCCGATTCCGATTTCGATTCCGATTCCAATCCGATTCCCGCAATGACACACTTGGGAAAACAAGGCACTGCAATCAAGAAAATCAACGCCCTTAAAACTGGAAATAATAATTATGCACTGTCTGGGATTTTTCTATTTTCGATTGGGAGAGAAACTCTGACCAGTTGACCTCAGAGCATTTAAATTTATATATCTAAATCAAATAAATATTAAAAATATTTAAATAAATATATATAGTTAATTAAGAAACTGTATTATGAATGTTGTACATTTTTAGCCTATAAAATTATCCTCCAGTAAGTATTTTCAGTAATTAGCATTGTTTTACTCATCAAAGGAACTAGTAAGGTATCTCTTAAAATCTTTCCATTAATTCCCCCAGTGTAACGCTTTACTAATGGCGATCTAGTTGCTGCTGTGCTGCTGCGGCTGCAAATTGCTGCGGGTAATCATAGTGCATGTTGCATGCAAATTAACGCATCAACAAGCCCCGCGGAGCCTGGTGTTGGCACTGGAGGAAATCTGCACGGGACCCCGCATAAATGCCATTTTATGGGATTATGCCAATGGGAAAATATGCCCGCCAACGGAAGGCCATTGGGCTGCAACGTCTGGCGTTGTTGTTGCCGTTGTTGTTGTTGGGGTAATCCTATTGTAATTAACTTGTTTTTCTGCCGCTTTCTGCCGGCAAATGTCATGCCGGCAATTGCAGGGAAACAAAAAACACGCTGGGCTTAATGTACGCAAATTTCTTGTGATTGGCGCTGGGCTCACACGAACAACCTTTAAATAAAACCCTTGCCCCGCAGAAATACCAAATAGGATCTTGAGAAATGAGAAGACTCATCAGGTTCATTATCGGAAATGATTGGCTAATAGTAGCTTTGTAATATGGCTAAATTATTGAGTGTTGAGAGCAACCGGCTGTTGGTACAGTCTAGAAATTATAATGACAAGTGGCAGGAGATAGGAGACTAATTTAAGCTGAAGACGGACAACTTTTGCAACAAAATAAAATTATGAAAAAAGGTAGTAAGCAGGCTTAAAAAAACTATGATTTTAAACAGAACAGGTTTCTGGAGCTAAGCTTTAAAAAAAAAAATAAATAAATAGAAGTTTCGAAGTACAAGAAGAAGTAAGTGATTAGGGATTGTGCTGCTTATTGTGCTTTCAAGCCTAGATTGGTTAATAAATATAAACATAATACTGACACTGAACATTAAAAATCAACATGGTTCTTCTGTGCCCAAAATATGTTTTTGGCTGTAAAATCCCAATTGCGCAACGGCTCATTAAATACTTGACTTTGTTGCTGACAGAAACAGATTTTCAAGTGCTGGCTGTAAATCTAATTAAATCCGAGCTGGGTGGCTGTTGCTAATGGGGCTGTAGCTGCCGCTGATAACGACTTACTAAATATGGGCCATGCGATCCGATCCGATCCGATGCGATGCGATGCGATGCATTATTATTATCTATACTATATACAAAAGTAATACTCGGCTGTGTACAATTACGCTCTCGAAGCTAAGTCTCGTGTTGCCGGTGCTGGCAGCTGTAATTTAATGCAGGTTGAAAATGCAAAGTTCGCTCAAAATGTGGAACAGCAGAAGTGAGTTATGACAGCGGCTCTGAAACATAAACCCCCGACGCAATTGGGTCACATTTAGTTTTGGACAATCGGATTTTAATGCTGCCGCCATGGTAAATGTTAATGTTATTCTGGCACTTAAGCAGTCGTAATTGCAACGCACAATCCAGGCCAAGACCCAGACTCAGCATAAAATAAAATAAATATAATAAAACCGCTCTGTGTCTCTTCGGTCTTATTATTATTTTATTTATTTTGTTGTTGTTGTTTTTCTTGGGGCGTGAAGTGGATTTTTGGGTCAGTCCGACGACGGCGAGAAAAAAAAAAGAGGGGCGTGATAGAATTCCGGGAGGTGGTGGTTGGATGCTGAGCCCCAACCCAACTCAGCCCAGCCCAGTTTGCATTGTGTAACTAACATATAGTAGATATTGTACATAGTTGGCGTGTATTTTGTTGCATGTTAGTGGCTTTTAATTATATGTTGATTATGTTTCGGAGCAGTATCAGCAGCAAACAGCCGACCCGGAGCAACATCGTGACAACTCGAAATTGTGGCACGTACGGTGCTCAGACAATGGAAACCCTTCGCCTACCCCCATTTTCCACACGCCCTTGCTGACTTTGCAGAAAATACTCGGCAACTGAAGCAGAGGAGAGCTACGAAAAATTCAATTAGTTTTGTGTTTGCGCATTGCATGACAACAATAAAGGCTCCGGTTATCCACTAGCACCACGTAGCACCTACAACCTCGCCTCCCTTCCCCAACATCCTGTCGTCAATGTTTATTAAATTGCTTGAGGACTAAAGGTGCCAGCCGATGGGATTAGCCAACGATTGGCATAGTTGGCTTTTAATAGGATCTCTGCAAATAGCTGCTTTCAATATGGCTAATTGTTAAATACAAACAGATGAGGGAACTAGACAAGAAGTCGAGATAATTTGAAGAGGAATTTTCAATTAAACAGCACAGCAAAATACTTTGAAAATGGTTCTGTATTAAATTTAAATATTTAAGCTAAGACGAAGCGAGAGTTTAACATTTATTGAAAGGATAAGCTTCTACCTTTGGAGGTTTGAATTTAATATAAATACTTTAAAGAGTCTAACATTCAACATTAAATATTTGTCCCTTTAATGAGGCTTTAAATTAATATAAATATATTAAAGAATCAGTTTAAGCTCCTATTTTATAGATGATAAACATAATTTCCTGACGCTTTGCCAGTAATAAAATCACCATTAAAGCGGACTCTGTAACATCTCCATCTGCGAACAATGCCAAGAGGTGGAACAATAAAATTGCAATTTACCTGAAACGTGTTCAATGCTTCAATATTTGCCTAACTCTGCACCAAGAAACACAAACCCACACACAATGATTCGGTTAAAAGGGAAATAAAATCCATTGGACGCCAGATCTCGAGTCTCGTCTCGAATCGTTTGGCAAATGCCCGCAAGTCTTCTTTTCGACAGTTTTATTTCGGGGTAAAAGCCCTCACAAGTGCAGCACAAATTGCGCATACGCCGCATGGGCTGCAGCCAAGTCGAGGGCCTGCGGGCAACGATTTATCACAGAAGGAGGAGGAGGAGGGAGTTGGTTTTTTTTTTCGCTGTTCCTGTTTATTTTTTTTCTATTTGGTCGAACCGGCACTAAATAGTTGCCTCACAAATTTAGCTGTGGCCATTTCATCGTCGGAGATTTTCAATTACGCCCACAAACCAGTGCGCTTTACGCTCTAGCCATAAAAATCCGACTTGATGCGGAAAAGGTTCCGACTGCGGCTTTTGGGAGCTGCGGAAAGGGTGAATCGAAAAGAATAAATATTGAGTTTTGGCGTTAAAGCCGGCAGGGCAAACAGAGCAAAGCAGGGGGGGAGCCCAAACAAAAGGCAAGAGCAAACAATGCTGGAGATTTTCATTTCGGTTTCCTTGGCTTTTCCACTTGTTCTTTTGGCCCATTGTCTTACCTATCAGTCAGTCTGTCCTAGGATCGGTTCGGCTCTGGTTTGGTTTATCTTTTTATGCCGCTCACGTAGGTCGCTTGGGGCGAGGAAAATTTGCCAAGTTTTTCCACAATGATTCGGGCCATACATGAGTATTTTCTCGCCTCGTTTGTGCGATTTGTTTTGTTTTATTTCACATTTTTATAATTCACGTGCTTGTTTATTTACCCGTTCTCGCCGCAAAAAAAGAGGAGAAAATATGGAGGGAAAATAGAATAACAACCCAGAGCCGACGTCATCGTTCTGCTTTGATTCTCTGGACTGTACGAATTTCTGCGGAAAAGTATCTTCACATTTTCGCCTTTCCTTGGCATTGTTTGAATTATACGAATGCTGCGTACACACAGATATGTGGCTTCTTGGTCTGTTTCGTTTCACGGAAGCAATTAGAAGTACTCATATAGCCCCGCCTCCATTCATAGGAACGAATTTTCCCGCTTTTCCGTGGGCGTGGGCTGTGCGTTTTTATTTTTAAACGCGGACAAAAATCGCGAACAAAAATTTCAGTGAAATTTCTCCCTCACTTGATATGCATAGGCCAAGTACAATGGCATGAATAATGCATACGAAGATGCTCGCAGTTTTTGGGCAGCAGGAAAATTGCTTCGAACCAAGCCGGAGTTGGGTATGTTTAAGCAGAGCTAATATTGAGGGAATTTAAATACTAATCCACTGGCTTTTTGGCACTTTTATTACCGGAATTTGAGATGGGGAATTCGTTACGAGTGGAAAGTAAAAAAGGAAGTGAGGTGAGCCTTGAACCGACTTCTGTTTTAATTATTTATAGTCTCATTTGCTTAAGAAGCCCTAATTAAATAAGAGCTGATATTGGGAGAAATTTAATATTTCAAACTAAAAAGCACTGTGTGCATTCATAATTAATTTTATAATTTTCGATAAGCTTCTTTAATATTTCATTACAGCAAAATCACCATTCAATTAACTCAAACTTAAATACGGCCTCCCTAATTAAATAATATATTTTTTATTGATATTCCATTAGGTAAGCCGTATATATATTTAAAGTTAATGCCCCTGCCTTAATGCCGGGCCTTAATAAATGCTAAACAACCATGTTGCTGTTACACTCAAACTCGAATTGCACTCGATTGCAACGCAGCGAGACACTAAAGCGGGCTTAATTCCAATGCACTTGGCCAATTACCGAATGCCGGCATATAATTTTCAATTTAATAGCTTCATCATCGTCGGTCTGCGGTCCAAGGAGCAAGTTTTCCCCCGGCTTTGAGTGGGCCGAAGTCGATGTCGCCTTCAGATAATACGGTATCTGGCAGCATGTACCTCTCCTTCTCCTTCTCCCTGTCCCTGTCCCCTTGGAGCCGAAAGTGCAAACTGTTGTAAGCAAAGCTGTTGACAATATTTTGTGTTTCTGTTCCTCCGGGGCGTTGTAACGCCTCTCTTCGCACCTCATTAGATTCGATTGCAAAATGCAGGCTTTTATTTCGGATTCAGATTTTGGATTTTGGATTTCGACTTTCGGGCGTGGGCCGATCAGCCAGTTTGGCAGCCGCACAAATTTGTAGTGTGCGCGAGCTTATTGATTTCGATTGCTCATAGACCGGCAATAAGTCTTGGCAAGTGTGGCCTAAAGGCAACTGACTGGGTGAGTGAATGAATGATGGAATAGTGGTGAGTGGCGGGGAAAGAGTTTCTCTGCTTTGGGTATGTATCACAGATATAAACAATTTATATTTCTATATTTGCCGTGTTTTTTAGGGTTAGCTTAATTTTATTTTTGAAAATGCATAATCAATAATCATAATCCCTACCCTATACCCTTAATTCTAAACCAAGCTTACCTCTCTGAAATCTCAATAACAATGATACAAACATTTGTTGTTTCTCAAAAAATATACCTAGACCAGGAATAAGTTCTAGAATTTCCATTTTTAATTATTAAAATTTCCCTTAAGATGGTTACTTTGTAGATATATCGCCATACTTTGCCATTCCAAATGGTTCCTGCTGCATAATGCATTCGAGTCGCTGGTTTATGCGGTCGTGTAATTGTTTTTTTTTTTACACAGCCAGCGACGTTCACATAAATTTGTAATTACGTATACGACACGTAGGTGCCTCGGCTCTTTTTTGTAGCCTTCAATTAAACAGTCGCATGCTCTGGCAACTTCCTTATAAAGTTTTTGTTCGATGCCAATTTTGGGCCGTAATTTATGCGTTTTTTTGTTTTTGTGATTGTAATTGCAGTCAAAGAGTTCTCCCTGGGGAAGAGGTATCGCTTTAAATTACAGTGAACAGTGTTCAACAGTGAGCAGTGAAAGTTGCCTTGGTTACGTTACAAAAGTTGAGTGTAATTATTTGGGATCCCTTCCCCAATTTCAGAGCAATTAAAAGCGCATTAAAGGGACTTTCCCACGCACCCGAAACTGAATTGATTAAGCTGGTGCGAACCGAGTGGCTGTGTCAGTAATTCTGCATTTGTGGCCGGCGAGTGAGTCACTCGAGTCGCTCAGTCATTAATCAAAATACCCTTGAACCGAGCGCGTATGACAGGCAAAACATAGTTTCTGAGTTCTGAATTCTGAATTGAACAGGCCTTGTTGTCACCCGTCAGAAATAGAACAGAAAAGCGAAACTATTTCGAACACACACATAATTGACAGTGAGCAGTGAGCGGCAAATGGTGGGCGTGCATTTGAATGCTAAGAATTTTCCTCTTCATTGTCCATGCTAACACACACACACAGTAAAGACTCAATTTGTGCGACACTAGAACAAAAACCAGGGTAGGGGGTTGGGGAAACTCTGAATGAATGCACAGTAGTCCTATGCGAGTGCGTGACACTCGTTGAATGAATTTTCCCAACTGCAGCGACACGCTTGCCTGCATAACTGACTGACTGACTGACTGAATGACTGGACGACTGAGGCATTGACAGACTGAGCGACTGACGGACGCATGTTCCACATGGACGTGTGCTACATATTTCATAAACATAAACATGGCAAAAACAGTCCGACAAACAATGCGGGGACGGAGCAGGAAAACATTTGCATTTTTAAAGAGAAACTCATAAAAAAATATTTGGAAAACAGCGAATGGCCGGCTGTCTGCACTGAATAGCGAATGCCCTCAAATTAATGTGTGTGAAAATAATGAAAATACTAAAAATTGTTCAAGGCAAAAGCGTTAAATGGCTGCAATTTTCAGAAATAATAACCTAGAGTGGAATTAAGGAATTAATTCCTGCCGCGTGTCGTGTCAATATTAAATATTTAGCGCTGCTGATGCGCGTGCACAGAGTTTTGCATTTGCTTTTGCCATATTTGCATTGCTAAATGTATCTGTCAATCAACCTTTCAATTTGTCAATTGGCTCTATCTGAATCTGTAAATTTATCTGTACTTTAGATATATATCTTGACGCACCTAGATGGCAAGTCTGTTGAATCCGTAAATAAAATATTTTATTCGCCTCTTGTTGCCAGGGGAATATCTCTGACTAGGTTCGATTTTCTTAGGGTATTTTTTTGTTGTATTTAAATGCCTAGTATAACCCTGTTGGGTCTAGTGTATTTTTGTTCGGACTGAAGCTATGAGTTATGTCCCAGTTCGCTTTACGCCTTGTGATCATGGCTCTGCAATTTGCATGACCACTAATTGCTGGTCACATTTTCAGCGAATTGATACTAAGCAAAAAATGCTAAACAGTTTGCAGGAACTTTCATGTGGAATTTTTACGACTTGTTCGGAACTTTCCTGGGGAATTTGTATAATTATTTTCCTTGTTTTGTCAGGAAGATGGCTGCGCATGCTCTGCTCCCCTTGGCCTGTCGCTCAGTTGCCCACATAAATCACAAATTTGACACTATTGAGGCAGCCGCCGCACCACATGCAACATATATATATATGTATGTATATGCACATATAGCCAGATATCTGTATATATATAGAAGGGAGGGGGCCTCCAGTGACATGCGTCGTTTGCTGTAAATTTATGCGCCGAGGTGTTGGCGTTGCTGTTGCGCTCCGAGCAATCTCCGCTCCGAGTTGCCGCTGCTGCAATTGGTGTTGCTGCCGCTGGGCGTGTGTGTCCGTTGACATGTAATTAGTGCGATCTCAACACTTCTGTAGCCGACTTTTTGTTGTCTTTCCCGTGCCGGCAATTTGCTATGCAGACTCGAGTATATTCAAATTCAATTGCCACACTTTCGAGCTGGGTGGGTGGCGCAAAAGCGATTAAAAAATATATATTCCATATGGAAATCACCTTCAGCGGAATGCAATGAATAATTTGTGATTGAAATTAGGAGCGAAAGGATCACTCAAGTGTCTGGGCTTGAATCTATTACAGCTTAGTTGTACACATAAACAAATTAAGAAAAAGTTTAATATATCTTATTAAATATCAAGTTTTTCTTATCTTATTTAAATTGAAATATTTAAAAATCTCTTGTTATCTAAGAGAAAAGTAATGATTAACTAGACTTCATGGATATTTGTGAAAACCAAAAATAACTCCTTCACAAATCTCTGAGCTTAATTTTTACTAGCTTCTTATTATATTTAAATTTCTTAAATAACCTTTTTGAAACAAATACCAGATTTTACAGCACATTTGTTCGAATGTTCGAACTAAAAGCCAACGAGTTAGCCATATTTAGACTGCAATTTTTTCTGTCCACACACCACCTAATCTCGCACTCAGGAGTCACAACAAAGCCGGGCGAGAACTTGGCCACTAGGCAAGTAAGCAGAATAATTAAAGCTGAATTTGCTGCAGTGATTAAGCAGAGCTGGGCTCATTCACAAAGCTGACATCTGGATGGCGAGCCGAACATTAATCAACCGACATAATTCTCCATCTGGCCAGCCTCCCGCTCCTGTCTGTCTGTCTGTCTGCCAACGAGCCTTAGATGTATGTTCGAGTTGTCAAATGTGCATGTGGATATAGAAATAGTTTGGCATAAATATGATGTATGGCGACTGGCCCCATTATGGAAAACATGTGAAAAACTGCACGCGATCATTAGACAAAGGCAGCTCCCAGTACAAAGCCTTGCCATTGAAAATGATTTTCGCAGGGGGAGCTGTCGAAAGATTAATGACAGCCCCAAACAGCAGGCATGCACATGGATATTTATGTATGGATGTGAATATGGATATGGACACGGACTTGGGTAACTACAACGCGAGAATGTGTGCATGCACAGGGCCTTGGCACAGGCTCAAATTAATGATACACTTGCAGTTTTGTTTTCTTGTTTTCCCTTTAATTGAATTACAAACGAGCGGAGTCTGAGTCCCCCGTCCCGGGAATTTATCATGTGCCAGCTGCCACAGAGATAGAGAGAGAGAGAGAGAGAGAGGCAGCCAGCACTTGCAGGAGGAGTCCGGCAACCGAGTCCTAGTTGCACTCCGGGGGCTTTATTCCCGGGCTTCAAGGATGATTGAGAGTCGGAAGGTTAAAGACACTCAGAGGTTATGTGAAGCGAAAGATTCTCCATAACTTGTGGGAGTATTTAATGACTCTTTTAGTATTTGATTTTCCCTGCAAGTATATTAAATATAAACTTGACCACTATCTTGTCAATACCTGCACTTCTAGTCCCATCAAAGTGACACAAAATGAGGCAAACACTTTCGTATCTCAACTTCAGCCCGCATCTCGCCTGCCAGCAATTGTATCTTTCAGGTGAAAACACCTTCTGTTCGCACTTCAGCAACTTTTGCACTTTGCGGGCTGCAAAATGCACAGGAGAAGGCGGCGGAGAGTGGGAACAATGGGAATGACAGGACTTCGGGCCAAGGACCTTCGTTAGCTGTCAAGTTCACTTGTGCAACGTTTTGCAGATTTTAATGAGTTGCAAAAGTCAGCAAAAGTCAGTCTTGGCCATCCCTCTAACGATGCGTAGATATATTCTCGTCTCGTTTTGGTTTTTTGAGTTTTGGTTTTCGGGGGAATAAACCTGTTCTGATGGTTATACACACCTGCAAAGAGAAGAGAGACATATACAAAATTAATAAGTTATGCGATAGCGCAAATTAAGATGAATGTCATAATTTCAATAAAAACGAAATCTATTTTCGAATGACGACAAAAACCAGTTGTGGGACAGATTGTCTCACCATTTCAGGCCGGGAGTAACTATCGACTTAATGGTGGCCACAACACGCGCCCACACACACACTCCAAAGTGGGCTTTCGGCCAGACTTTGATTCGGATTTTGGAATATACTTTATATATGTGGATGCAGAGACCCAGAGACACCGATTTCAGATGGCTTATCGCGAGGGCCTGCATAAATTTCGATTTCTCGCTTTTTGACAATATTTGGATTCGTCTTTTTCTTTCCTTTATTTTTTTTTTGTTTTGCCTAAAATTTGGCCATTCTTTCGGCGGCCGGCTTTGTTTGGCAAATTGGTTGCACCCCGGCAGAAACGAAACGAAACCCAAAATAAATTTCGAAAAGGAAAACACAGCGAAGGAAACGTTCGCCAAAGTTCATGTTTCGAACAATTTAACTTTTGTTTTCGGTTTTGCACCCTGCCAAAACAAGGCAATGGGGGCGTGGCGGCAGTCGTATATAACTATACACTATGGCATAGTGTAGTATATATGTATATATATGCTGTGTCTGCTGTCGGCTCGCTTTGATATTAAATCGTCCGACAACAACAACCCCAAGGAAGGCATGAGGAACGGCCAAAAAGCCGGCGAACTAGCGAGCGTGCGAGCGACTCGTTTATTTTCTTTTACAAAACAAAAATTATGTCAGAGGAAGGCGAAATTCTGCGCTATAGAATATGGCAGAGAAGCCCACGGAAAATGCCACACAAAATGGCAAACAGAGTCCGAGAGCTAAACCGACAAAAATGTTGCCCATGGATGCGGAAGCAAATTGTACAAAATGTCTAACCCCCGGAATTGATTGGATAGAAAGGAATGGTAAGTCAACTTAAAGTTCCAGCAGTGCAAAGATTTTATTTTCAGATTGTATGTCCTTCTAGGAATCTTCTTTTCTAGGGGTGCTTAAGGACACAAGCCCCCTTCCCCCAGGACATGACAGACTTCAAGTTATATATATTTATGGCTGCACAATTCCACTTGTATTTAAATATTTCGCAGAGACTTTTTATTTTCATAGACAACTTTAATAGTTCCATTTCCATTTTATAATGATTGCTTTAATTTGAGCCATATTTCTTATATTTTTCGACTACTTTTCTATTTTTTTTGCTGACCAACCTTGGGCACAGCGTTTTATGGGTAATCAAATAGTGATATATGCAGACACGTTCCCCGAAATTCAGTGGCCACTGAAACAATAAATTAAAATCCTCCACGGATGAGAAAACACTTTCAACAAAGCTGCGACTTGGGCTAATAACTGACACATATTTAAAACGTGTCTGTCTGACAGAAAGATAAAAAATAGTTTTGCGAGAGACAGTGCTTGTTCCATTCAATTTTGTCTTTTGTGGTGTTGGCCAAAAGTCTTGGAAATGCCGTCACATAATAAACGTCAACGGAAGCTATTTATTTGTTAATTACACATTTAATTTGCCATGCGAACAACAGAAGAAAAACAATAAAAGGCGAGCAGGGACAAAGGCAGCCAGCGAAGTAATTCAATGAATGCGATTCGGGCTGGAAAAAAAATTAAAAAAGAACCCATTTGAATATTCATAGACCTGGCCTATGTGGTGATCAGTGGTCATTGTGGATCGCGCTATTTCGGAAAGTCAAAGTCGTGATATATCAGAGCACCCTGACCGCGGCAGAGTCGTGCCCGTCTGGGCTTGTTCATGTCTCTGTCCGAGACTCATTTGCATGTTACAAGTGTACACAATTAAAAAATTGAAAAAAATTACAACAAAAAATGCCAATAGCTGATTAATAATCATTTTTTGGCTACGTCAGAGGCGGGCAGGGAGTGGCCATGCCAATAATTAATGTCAATTACGCATTGTTAAACACTGAAAAGCATTTAGAGTGGAAATGCTGTCTTGTTAAGAGCATTAGCTTAAGGAGCCATAGGTGAGCCTTGTGCTGTGTCTTAATCTGCGGCAATGCACACACACACTCACTCTTTGGCTGTGGCTAATTTGTATTCATTAGTTGCCCCGCACCGCAGTCTGTAATTTAAAATCGTTAAAAATTTAATATGGTTTTTGTTTTACCAAAAGCCCCTCCCCTACACCCTGGTGACCGTGTTCCAGTCTGCACGTCTCTATGGTCTCTGTCTTTAATTTTCTTGTCGCAGTCGTTGTCGCCGACATTGTCATTGCTTTTTACTGCAAATGAGTGCCTCGGTCCGTGCTAGTTCCTTCGCACTACCAGTCGTGCACTGAGAGAAATGAGCGAAGTCTGGGCTAGCCTGGTAGTTATGTATCTTTGCAAACGGTGGGTTGATATAATATTTTCGGATGGTGTAGATGTGGGATGCAATTTGGTATGAGATGAGGTCTTAGCACTGAAAAAATGCTGTCATACATATAATTTTTAATTATTTTAATTATATATTATATACTTCATTATATATTTTCCTGTGCAATGTCCCCAGTTCCGATCCCAGACGGTGGTGCCACAGGTATCCGTGAGTATGTCTCCCCCATCGGCACCCAAAGAACAGCTGTACGGGGATATGTGGCAGTGGGGATGAGGATGGGACTGAGACCGGGGCGATGTGGCTGCGGTTTGTTGTGGCTGGCGCGCTGGGAACTTAATTGACTTGCAAGTGACTAATTGTGCATGAGTTCGACATGGAGGACACGGAAGACACGGGGACAGGGGTGCCCTGCCCGGTGACTTGGCGTCGCGGAGACGGTGCGTGTAATATGAGCTATGCCAAGAGCGGTGCAAATGAAGTTGTTGAGTGCCGGCTGTTATTGTTACTATATTGTTGATGCGATGCCTTCGCCTTGCCGGCTCTCGCCCATCGTTGGCAATGAGGCGTGCCGCCTAAGCAGCTTTAAAAGGATGACGATGCCGATGACAGGGCACAGACAGCCAACAGTCGGACACACAGGCAGCCAAGAAAAGTTGGCCAACCTGGTCGGTTGGTTGGTCACAGGCCATAAATCGGCACTGGCAAAAAATAACCACATTGATTGCGATTTATTTTAAAACATGGTTTTGCATACACGTTCGGCTACTTAAACAAGTTTAGGGATATTTATGGGTCGTGTCAAATGTGAACTTGATAAATTTAAGAGAAATGCCTCTGATTATTCCACAAAATATCGGAGCTTTGAATAAATCTAATCAAATACATTTTGCTTATGTTGAGAAAAGTATTTTTAGAATGAGGTACAATAAATCTAAGTTATTAATCATTATGGTTTTCTGTGATAAGATGTCTAAGTGCGTCATTAAACATATTTTATAGAAATAATCAAATTTAATGTAGACAAGAGTGTAACAAACGAAGAAATATAGTCTTGTTAAAGATAATGTTTCAGAATTAATATTCATAAAATATCAGAAAGAAAAACTTTATCCAAGAGCTACTATTTTTTGTTTTTGTGTGCCTGTTAGATATTTACCAAATTATAAATAATTGGCGGCATTGCATGCCAGTTTTTGAATTGCAATTGACAAATCGATTCAGGGCTGAGCTGGCCATTAATTGAAGACTACTTATTTCTCTCCGTGTATGGCTGTGACTTGCATTTGACATTTTGCATTATGACCATTTTTGGTCAGCAAAAAAAAAAAGCCGAAAACCAGCAGAAAACTTTTTTGATGTCAATTTCTCAGTTTTGCAATCTCAGAATAGGCGCCAACAAAAGCAAACAAAGCCAGAAAAAAGGCCAAAACAAAGTGACATTTACGTTTGTGATTTTCGTGTTTCTCTTGCAGCAAAAAAATATATTCGAGAGAAATAGAAAAATCAGTTTCTCAAATGCATTTCGGGCATTGGCAATTGCATTTGCCTTTTTGGTTGTTGTCACCGATATGTCCAATAAATTGTCACGATATGTGTCATATGCCCACATCGTATATCGAATGTGCTCAATATATACGTATATATCAATATATAGATTTTGTGACTGGTTACGCCGCATGAGATCACAGTGCGGAGCGCTTAAATTAACTAAAATTAACTAATTGCTGTTAATAAACTGCCAAAGGCGAATGGCGGCGCTGCGAGCCTCAATACTTTTCATTAACCAAATTAGACTTAATTGAAATCTTGGCCGAGGAAGAAGGAAATCCTAAAAATAGACAAGTGTTATTTTGAGTAAAATGAACTTTACGATAAAGTCCGAAATCGATCAATTAGGGGCCTAAGCTCGGCTCAACTTCATTAGCCTAAATGTGCACATGAACCTGAGGGTGAAAAAAGCCATCAATCTTTCACTGGGAATGGTTTCCCTGATTACAACATAACTTCTCCTCAAAAGCTTTCAGTGGCCGCTCGAGCGTTGTGTAATTAACTTTAAAGAACATTAACAATAAATTAGCAAATTTATGGCATTTCAGCAAAAGCTGAAAAATTGTAAAACGCCAAGAAGAGGTAACATAAGCCCACGCTCACAAGTCGCTGATAAGGCACAAAAACGTGGCCAGAATTTTCGCAAAGGCAGAGACAGCAAATTAATTACAATATAGTGATAATGTTTTACACAATATTTTACAGCCCTTCCTGAGCCTGAGTTTGAGTTAAATGCCAGCTGACAGGGCTCTGTCAAAGGTGGAAAAAGACCGAAAACTGTGACTGTGTCGTGCCTATGGCCTGCGGCCCTTTGGCAGTTAGGCAAATGAGTTGACTTCGCGTGTTCGAGCCCAAAAAATACGATATACAAGAGAGACTCCGTTTATTTAAATTAACACTGGGACTGGGACCGACCCCGATCCCTCTCGCATTTTTCCAATCGACGCCCGCGGGGCTGCGAATGGAGAGAAGAGTCTGTCTTGTAATTAGCCAGCCTCAAATTGCCCGGCGGTTAAATATGCATTAATTAAGTGTTAAACGCCGGGACCCGGGAAAGTTTGTTCAGCCGCTCGGCGTCCCGACTGAGCCGCAATAAATACATAAATAAATAAGCTAATGAAGCTGCCAACCGGAGACTTTGTGACACCAACTAACTTTCTAAATTAAACTGCGAGCTATATAAAAACAATTATGAGTGCAACTGCGAGTAAAGCACCCACGCTCGTCTGTCATAAAAATGCATTAATCACCCCGGCACTGTGCTTAGTCATTAGATTCGTAGAAATTCCGCAGTGATGTCCGGTGGGTTTTCGAGAAGATCCGGCAGACGCATTGTTTTTAATGTCTTTTTGAGGGACTGGGATGATGTCACTTGTTAGCCGGGCCGAAACAAAATGGGACAATGGCAATAACTGGCAGAGATTGCAGTCAGCTGATGTTGCTGTTGTTGACACACTTGACTTTCTGGTCACTGCCATCGCAACGTCAGGTGGAGAAAACTTATGCCATTCTTTTAAAAAAAACTAAACCTCAATAGCTACAATGTGGAAAAGTTAAAGCCACTTAAAATATATTTTTGTACAGTTGTGGCATATATTAACAATTATTTTTAAAGGTCTCATTTCTGTTCCCTAATATTTATAGAGCTCTGTATGAAATTATTTTGCCATAAAAGCACAGTCACTTCTTTTGTTCGCATTGCAAGTGCAAGGTTCCTTTATTATCTCATATATTAAAATTCTCTAATCAGAAAGAAAATAAAGTAATCATGTGTATGTTTAGCACTCTGGACTATCTAATCATTTCATTCCATTGAAAACATTTAATAAAAAGTGACATTGAACTTGAAAACACAGTTAAGAATGCTGCTTCTCCTTCCGGGGCTTCCCAGCTTAAGGTTCTTGGAATTCTCAGCTGGTTTCGAGTGTTAAGATTTCAGGAATGTCATTTGATTGGATAATTGAGAGAGGTTCCAGGGGAAACAATTAAGCCAAATGGTGTTTATCGACACTCCAAACCCGTTTGGTTAGGTAATTCATATAACTGTGCCCGTGCACATCCCATAATGCCAGCATATGGCACTCGCCTGCTAAGTACTTGAGTTAAAAAGTCTATTTTCCTATACATTTATCGCCCGCTTTGCTCCGCTTCAGTTTGACTTTCTGGGCTAGTTGCGTGTTGGCTCAGCAATTAGCACAGCAGTCAATTGGCAATTGCCAATGGCCAATGGCCGATTGCTATTTGAGCGGCCAAACAAGTACACACATACATATGTATACAGAAAGTGTATAATGAATTCTGGCAGCGTGTGGCGATTTCAAAATTGCATCATCAAAGCACGTGCAGAGGCTGCTGAAAAGCAACAAAATCGGCAGCAGAGGCACACACAGTTATTGCCGCAACTAAAACGCATTCAATTCAGAGACAAAAACACCTAAAAACAAAAGGCCATGGAGAGAGACTCTTGTGCGGCTTTGCTATTTTCAAAATCGCATTTGTGTGAAAATTGTCTAAAGTAAAAAACGAACAAAATGCAGCTCTCTTTGCCCCTTGTTTCCGTTTTTTTTTTGAGCATATAGAAAAACGATTTTCACAGCCAAATGCACAAATGAAAATTAAAATGCAAACTGCTGACTGAGATGCACAGAGATGCGGCCTGAGTCATCGGCGGCGGCGGTGGCGGTGGCAGCAACTGCAAAAAGCGCAGCAGTTGCTGCTGCAGTTGGCAGCCAAGCGAGCGACAATGACGCCCGGCGACAGTCTGTTCAGAAAGTCTGCGCCCCGTTAATGTGGCAACTGCAAAAACGTGTCTGTCTATAGAGTCTCCCTTTTTTTGTGATTTTTCTTTGTTATTAAATCTGCTGTACTCGGTGGGAACTTATAGTTTTGGTCAGAAGTTCAGGCTTCACGTCGATGTTCTAGAGGTTTTATTATTTTTTACTCTTCGATTTTTCCTACATTTGTATTTATTTCTTTTTAATCCACCAATATTTGACTTTAATTTATTGGTATAATAGCTATGTAAAAATTTCAATTTCATCTTGTTTTCAGTCAGACATTTGCAATTAAATAGCTTTATATTTAGGCTTTATGGTCAGCCCATAAAGTTCCAAAATTATAGCTGTAGCAGTTTTATTTTTCAATTTTAAAGTAAACATTCTAGACGTCCGCCCCAGGCAGTCTAGGAAAATGGTTTAGGATGACGTCTCTCGTATTTTAAATGTATTTTGGGCAGTCATAAAAAATAATCAACAAGCAAGATTCGCTCGAATTCAATTTGTTTTTCGGCCCAGTACAGAAATGTGCTGAGTCTTGCAGTTCGTACATTAGCTGGAGCTTGTACATACAATTATAATGGCTCTCAAACGAATTTGTGTGTTTATTTTCCAATATCACAGATATGCCACTCAAAATATATACAAGTGTACATTGATAAATCGGTCCGTTTGAGATTGCCCGACTGCCGTCTAATTGAACGCAATGAAGCAGTCCACGATGAAAGTTGCCAAGTTGTCAACATTTCATTTGAGATTTTATTTCTCTTTTGATTCCCAACTCTGCTACACTCGGTCATGGGGTCTTTGACACTTGCGAGTGGTCGATGGCAACGAATGGGTGGATGGGTGGAAAAGGGGCAATTAAATGGCTAGGGCACCCCAGAAATATCACATCCCTTCCCTAGCAAACTCAACTCAACCGGGTTGCATTGCATAAGACTTGAGGCAACGGCTCTCCGCGTTTTTGGCCGCAAATATTTGCTCGCTAAATTTAGCGGCGCGCCAAAAACCACAAAAAAAAGAGAACATAAAAAAGGCAACGGGCCAAGCGTTTCAAATATACTTTGCCTATTTTACCACAAATTTTTCCTATATATTTTTTAATGCTGTAAAGACCGGGTGCCAACATTTTTGTCGGTGGGGCATAAATGAAGCGCTTTGAACGTGATATACGCATCGCATTTGCCTCCTCGTTCGTAGTTCGGCAAATATTTATATTTAGCTCATATTTATTACAACAATTTCATCTGGCTTATTTTTTGGAATCCCCCTCCCTTTATTTTCCCACAACTCGCGGTATTTTCCGTCAATTTTATTGGTCAAATGTTTGTTTAATAAATCACTGAAGAAAAATATTTCGAAATTGTTAACGAAAAGCATACGCACACACCACGCTTTCATAATAAATAAAAAATATGAGAAACTTTTCGCTGGGCATTCGGAATGCATTTCGTTGGAGATTTATGTGTGTCACCCCTCCGCTCCCAGAATTAATTAATATTTATTTATAGTTGGCCATATCTAATGGCTTCACATCAGGCCTGAAGCAGGCGGCTCCTCTGTGGTGACACTTTGCAATCGATCCATTACCATAGATATTTATTATAGATATGGTTCGCTTCTGCCAGCCTGGAGATTTTATTTGATGAGCTGTTGAGGGCAAGGCCCCAAAGGGGATTTCTGCTATGCGAGGTTCTGATATATTTTATGGGCTGAGCAGGAAATATTCTGATATAGTTTTCAATTTATGGTTTGTTTTTAAAGCAAGAAATGCCATAAATACTCGGAAAGGGAATTCCATTTGGCGAAACACATATAAGCATCAGTTTAATTGAGTCCCAGAGCTACAATTTTGATAACATATTCCCAAGAGAAATAGTGCCCCGGACGATTTTTGATTTGTGCATTTTTAAAAGCTCGATAAAACTTTTCCCTGGCGTTATTTTTCGTTGGAAATACCCTGATAGCCTTGCTACTTATTAATCGCCTCTAATTCGTCAACTGCAATTTGCCTGATTTGCTTAAGATAAATTCCCTTGTAGCAGAATCACACAGTCGCAAAACAACAGAGAATAAAACTTAATTAATTAGTGTCAAAATGGTCAGATTTCGGAGGAACGAAGGAGGATACGACCAGGCCAGGTCAGCCTCCTGGCTCCTATCTCCTACCTCCTTGGCCGCTGTCAGTGGGCAAATTAATGGAATCAGCGACGCTATTAGCCAACTGCGGCGACTGTGCCTTGGCCGGGGCATAACGGCGATTTATCTTTTAGCACGAATTATCGATCGCATTTCGCATGAGCGACAGGTCGGGCCATCGGCTGGAATTTAACTTTTCGCTGTGCGCTCGTTTCTTTGCGTTGTTCGGTGCACAGGCTAGTACCCCAAAAACTTAATGGTTTATCTATGTTTGCTATTAGGTAACTGTCAGTTCCGCCAGAAACCAACGAGGGTAGACACACGGACACAGAAACATACACACAAACACACACACACAGACCCAACGTTCGATAGTCTGTTAACTTGGCTTATTGAGTTGTACGGCCGAACTTGCGACCTTTTTATCGCCGGCCAAGTATCTGCAAAGCCCAAGACTCGTTCTCAGTCGCAGGCGGGTCTCGAGTAATTTCCTAGTGCCGGTTTCTTTCTGGTAATGAAAAAGGGGAGCGCCAAAGAAAAACGGACGGCAGAAACGGCGACGGCAACAAGAAACACAATTTTTGGCACGCGAAACTTGCGCTTATTCAATTTTCAAACGTCGCCCCATTGCCAGCCAACATGGCGTATGAGCGCTTCCGCTTTGCTTCACTTCCGCTGCGCCGCACAAAAACTTCCAAGCCCCCGTCTGGCTATCGTGATTGCACTGAAAAAATAAAGGTTCTATGTGATGAAGTGCGGTTCGGAATATTTTCTAAGCTTACTCTTATTATTAAACTGATTCTTTGGTATTCTATTAATCAAATCTTTGAGTTTTCATGATGTTTAGTCGTTGTTTTAACTATAGTTAATTTCCCTCAGTGATGGGTTTGACAATTTGAAACGTACATGAACAAAACGCGCCGCGGCAATCATTCATAGTGGCATTCAGGCGGCATTGTTGTGAGCTGGCGGGGCTCGGGATGTGGAGTTGGAGTCGCCTGTTTGCTCCTGCGGACAAAATCCTTTTTGGTAGCACGATTGTGTGTGTGTGGGTTCTCTTATATATTTTTGGTTTTTTTGCATGCGACGTCAAACGTTGGCGTCGACAAACTTTTCGGCTGTTTACCCTTAACGTGGGGCGAAATACACTGAGCGTAGACACGACCCACCTGGAGGACCCTTTCCCCCAGGATCGTTAATTAAGATGAATGCGTTGCGCGTTTAACGGCTTAAATGGAACGGAAGTCTAAGTGATGTGGGAGCCCGCCCGTCTGCCCGCCTGTCTGTCTGACTCATTCCCCTTGCCAGGACTGGGGTTTTCTTGCAGTGTATGTATTGAATGGGTTGGCCATTCTCCGTTATTCTCACATGACACAAAACGAGGCGAGTTCGAGGAAGCCACGACAGCGGCAGTGGCTGTGGCAGACCCCCTGCGGCCAGCTGAAATATCCTCTCCGTTTGCACAATCTTTAATATTCAAATGCGGACCGAGTCGGGCGGAAAAAAGTAGTGCTTTACGGCCATTATATAAATAAGAAATCTGACATAATGCCGGGACGACAGTGTGAATGATAAGTGATGTTTGTCACGAAGGATTATAAAGGGAAATGTTTCACTTGAATGCCGTGGAGTCGTCTTCCCGGGGCAGCTCTGTGCTCGGGGACATTTGCCAGCCTGTCACGAAGGATAATAAGCCAAAAGGTTTAACTTTAATGGCAAACTTTGTTTTTATCTGTAGTTAAACGGACAATTTGCCAAAAGTCAACATAATATTTTCTTTACTTTTCTTTTGTTAGTTTGCTTGGCACGGAATGGCTGGCAGGAAAATAATGAAATGTATATTTATTTGGGAGTAAGTAAGGAATTCCAAAGATATATAAAATTTAATTGATTGGTGTTTAGTAGTTTTACTGTTTTATTTTCTTTTTTAAGCATTAAGGGTCTGTCATAAAAAGGAAGGTAAAGCGAAGAAGGAAATCGAAAGGTGATTCCTGGTGTTTCTTACTAAGTTAAGTTTGTTTTTAAAAACACCTATAATATTATTAAATTTATGGCTGGCTTGTTCAGTTTACCTTCATTCATATTTACAAAATATTATCATTTTATATATTTTGTAACAAATAAAAATGATTCAAAGGAATCTATTACAATTAATTAAACTTCCTCTTTGCCGATTACCGTAAAAAGTAACAATAAAATTCCTTTCATCTCTGATTTCATCTCGAGAGTATCATATTTTATAACGAAATTTTGCAGGAAATCGATAGGACAACTGTTCCTTTTTGTTCCTTTCCGTTTTCGAGGGACCACCCATCGCCGGGAAGGGCCATCCCATCAGTTAAATATTTTTTGTTGCGTGCCAGATTTATGCAAGCACGCAACTGGAGTGACTTTGTCATGTTGCGTGTTTGGAGTTAATGCGACTATAATTTAATATTTCTGTGTGCGAAATGTTACAATGCCCTCGACTTGTCTGCCCGTCCGTGCTGTGGCTCGGAATCAACCCTCATCTAGGGCAGATTTTCGTTGAGGGATGGTTCCCGCTATCCGCTATCCGCTAGCCGCTTTCCGTTTCCGCGGTCCGTGGCCGCAACTTGTGTTGCAATTGTCTCGTGTCGGAGTCGACCGGCGGTGGCTGCTTTTGACTGATGAGCTTCAACACCGCCATCGGAAAATCCAACCCCTGCTGGGGGCTGGGGCTGCGAGCGGGGCAATCAACAACCCTCTTCAGAAATTAAGTTGTGTCGAAATCGATGCCGCTGCGAGGGGAGGCTGAAGCTGAAGCTGAAGCGTCGTGGTCGTCGCCGCCAACCGCATGTCAATCATAATTAAAACTTTTTGCCCCGAGGGAGCGTCAGGTTGAGTTGGTCGGTTGTAAGCCGGCTTCGGGCTTATCTTATCGCACGCCTGATTGCTTTCTACGCCCCAGACAAACAGCCGGGAGGGGGTGCTGTATACATATATGCACCATAAATGGTCTCTGCAGTTGGTCAGTCGGGCCATTCATGCAGCTCCCATTCATCCAGGGCAGGGACAGGGGCTCTATCGAGTGCCAAATATGGCATGCTGCGTGGAGCTGCTCTCGAGTCTCGTCTGCGGCTCATTATCAATTTTCCAAGCTGCAGGCGGAGCGGGAAAATGATGATTCTGTAGCTATTTTGTAGCAAAATGTAGCAGGGAGTTAAGGTATATATTTACTTGGACATTGAAATCGATGTTTTCAACCCAAAGATGCTTAAAACAAATAAATACTAAGACGAAAATGCTCATAAATAAATAAATACTGTGGGGTAAAACAACCTTTAACAGAAGTAGAAATATTAATAGGTATTCCATAAGTTTTGATTAAATTTCTAGCTACCCTTTTTTTTTCAACTTTTCCTAGGCAACACTGAGGGAGAGTGAAATGTGCGTTCTGTTGCTCCTACAAAAGTCTCCTGTCATCGCCAGAGGAAGATGGCAGAACTGAGGCTAGACCACTTCGACAAGCCCCCCTCTGACTCCACCCCTGGGAAACCGTAACCTCTTGAAACTGAGTTTCCTTCCTGGTATTTTTGCCGCCGTCAATGTGTCTGCAACAATTGTTGCCATCCATTCGTTGTCAGGCATCTCAGTCCCTGTCTCTGGCCCCGTTTGCCGTTTAAAGACTTCTCTTCGCTGGCAACTGTTGTGATTTCCCCTGTACGCCTTGTTAGCGCTGCTCTTACCACTAGTTTTTTTTATACTATTTTACTTTTATATTTCTCTGTTTTCCTTTCGCCACTGAAGTCGTTGTTTGGGGCATTAGGACATCAACATCAAGCAACTCGTACCACTTGCACTTATTTGCTGCGTGTCTGGCAAGCCAAAACCATGTAGATACTTATTTGTAGCCATCAGATACAAAGCAGACTTCGGATACAAAGCAGCAGATGCAGTGCCGTGAGCTTACCTGCAAAGAGAAGATAATAAATGCTTAGTTTACAGTTTTTTTAAACCATTTATTAGGTAAATTGGGGGCTTACAAGATTTATGGCAATCTGTAATAAAAGTTCTGAAACAGATCAAAGTTCAATAAACACAATATAGCTTTTATTTTCACATAACATTGTGCCGTGACTACTTGTTTAAAGGGGGAAGAAATCGTGTACCAAATTAACCCACACCCTTCCCTATCAACTTCCCCTGTCTATTCACAATTATTTTCTGTTGCCATCCGACAGCCGTAAAATAGTCTGAAATGTTTAGCGCATTCTGTTTGAATTCAGATTTAATTATGTGGCAACAACACGGGGAATCCTAAACAACACAGGGAATCCGAAATAGTGGATGCATTTGAGTGATGGAAACAGATTTGTTTACAGAACGCAACTTGTGCGTGAAAAAAGATTTTCGGATTTCTCCCCTTTCCCAGCCATAATTTGTTTGTTTGCCTTGTGTGTCAAAGTTCAACACGAGCGGCTGGCTCTATTTATAGTGCAGTTTATTGAGTGAAAATGTTTGGAAAATGCACTGCTCACCTCGCTCCAACGTCTCGCCTGCGTGTCGGCAATTAAAAGCCATTTGCCCACTGGACACGGCCAATGACTGGGGTTGGGAGGGGGGAGAGGAGTCAGAGTTCAAGCCTGGCCAAGTGGAAGTGGTTGCTATTCAGTCACCGACTGACTGACTGAGTTCATGTGCACATGACACTTGCCTTGAATAAAATATGAGGAGCCACGGCGCAACCCCGCCATGTTGATGATGCGCCGTGTTGAAAGACAAATAACGCATCGTCAAGTGGTTGGCTCTGCCATCGCACCACCAACGCTCCTCCCTTTTCCTCACTTCCACAATTTCCTCCGCGTTGCACCACCGCCACCACACGCATAGCAGTTTGTCAGTCAACGAGCGAGACCACGGACCAGGCCAAATGGCAGCTGACACAGTTCGCTACGAGTTTTTCGAGCAGTGTTGCGAACTAAGTAAATATCTTGAAAATAGCTAAAGCTGCGTTTTGAAAATATTTTAAAGTATCTAAGATTATGGGAAATAATAAAGATATTATTATAATATATTCCTTGAAATAATAAAAATATTAAATTAATATTTCTTTATTAAAGCTTCTAGATACTTGTTAATGAACACTTCAAATTATCCCGCAAATATAGTAAATATATGAAAACAAAGTAACTAATTAACAGTACCTAAATTACCAACTTGAGTGTGCCCAGACTCGACTTGAAAGCAGCCTAGTGCCTATACTGCTACAGAATTTTCCTAAATATTCCTCAAATCTATTTGAAATTCTGGCGAATAAAGCATAGTATTCACAGTATATTATTCCAAAAAGCAACTCGGGACCAACATAAAGGATTTCCCAAATAACTAACTAAAGTGTGACCAGACCTGGCTAGAAATCAGCCAATTCGGCCACACTGCTGGCAAACAGTAACTTGCAAGCTGCGATGGCAGCACGTTGACACGCAACCAGAAACGGGGTGGCAAGCGTAAAAAGTTCTTGACAAAAAGAAATGTACAATTTTATAAATGTTGGGGAAGCTGCTGCCTGAAAGGGACGGAACAGACTGGATGGGATGCGATGTCCTGATAGCCACTTACCGGATGCCCTACACAGGACCCTGGATTTACTCCATGGCTCATTGGGAATGTTTGGGGGTAACTCTGTCTCTGACAGCCAAAAAGCCACAGCGAATAGAGTGCATTGCCCGAAGTTATTAATCATTTTCGTTTCGGGTTTCCCCAATCGACAGATGAAAACTTTTTGGGGGCCATCTCCACCCGAGTGATGGCTTCCATTTGAGCCAAGTGAAAATGTAAAAGGGTTTTGGTTTGGTAACACAGAAGGAAGCTCTTACCTTTGGACAAGGACTAAAGGTAACAAAATGGTATTTAAGAGCTTAGACTGATTTTGGCTTAAGCCAGCTTACTGCAGGGTATAAAGCCCACACTGTTTGCTCAACATTTTACAGCCGAGCAGTACATAAATATTAACCCCCTAAGATGTATCTCGCCCAGACACTCATCTCCGTTAACCCACACACAGACGCCCCCACATTGAGTGGCGCATTTTACTTATGGACGATGATGATGCACCAGTTCGTTCCTTAATGCCGCCACCACCCAGATATTCTGTTTAATCTGCGGCCCAGCCGCCTCGCTGAAATCTGTTGTGGCTCAGAATTTTCCAGCCTTTTTTAAATCAGACCAATTTGTATGCATTAAATGCACGGAGACAGACATGGATTTACGTAATGCCCACCCCTATTTACGGAACACCGAGGGACATACGTACTTAAATACATATGTATGTACATCCCAGACAGCCCCCAGGCTTCCCCTTCATCTTGGCCTTCTAGGCCGGGTCCATGCTCACCCCCGGAATTGTCGAGGTCGGAGCTCTCGTACAGTCGGCGCGTTCTACTTGACAAGGGGTGCCACAGCTCCACACCCACCGTGGCCCCATCCGTCCGTCTGGCAGAGCGGAAGCTCCAATAGAGAGCCACCCACAGAGGTCAAAGTCAAGAGCGAAAAAGTTGACGATTCTATTTATGTTTTTTGTTTTGTTTTGCCTTGCTTTGTTTTTTTGACAATTATTAATCAACTACCAACTGGGCGGTAAATAACGAATGAGAATGCTCTTGTAACAATGAGGAAGCTGCTACTTGAGATATTTTCCCTCAATGGGTGTCAAGTGCAAGCAACCCCTTTCTCCCTTCGCCTTTCTCCTCCAGAACAGCCATAAATTTGTCCAGTCAACTACATAATTAACAGCACCCGACAGGGCCAGGGAGACATTTAAAAATCAACCGACTTTAGGATGGGGCCAAACAATAAATACAACAAAATTAACAACAATAACAAGGGGCACAGCGGGAACACTCTGACACACACAGAGACACCCAAAAACACACAAACAATAACAACCATAACAAACAGGAACAGCACCGAAAAACAACAACAATTGAGGCATTGTTCGACTTTTGTTTTATTGCAAACATTCATCGCCATTTGCGTTTTTGCCATAAAAGTTGTTCGTGTTTTGCGGATTGCTGATGTTGCTTTTGCCGTTGAGCAGCGATAAAATCTGTGGAATAAATGCCAAAGAATCGGATTCAGTTTGAGCCGAAATTTGAACACTCTTTGTAAGCGGAAAAAAGAGATTTTATTACATTTTCAATTTTTTTCTTATATATTTTTTTTAAATAAATATAAATATGTTAACTTCATTTTTAATTGGTATAATTTTTACCTATTTTACTGCCAAACATTTAACTTTTGCATCAAAACTTTATCAAGATATTAAATAATTACAAAATAATCAATTGTTATTCAACTTTCAAAGTTTTCTATAGAATTTAAGTAAATATAATGTGGTTTCAAACAATTAAAAGATGAAGATAATTACATTGGTTGCGGCCCTAAGATTGTTGATAGAAAACTAAAAGTAAAGTGGAAGGAATTTGATTTTATTCTCACTTTTCTCCCATTTGAGGTTGGCTTTCATCAGACACAATTACTTTTTATTGAACGTTTAAAATGCAGATAATAAAATCAATTAAGTAACTTTCAAACTTTCTGATGGAGCTATCAGACAGAATTGAAAAGAGAACACACAAAAAAAGTAATTTCGATATGCTTCCGCTGCCTTTCGTGTCGACACATTGTTTTTGATCCTGCTCCGTCTTAAAGTTAATTTATCCTGTGCCGAGGACAACAAAAGGCAAGCACAGCTTGTTTAACATGTTAAGGCAACAGCTACAGTTACGGCAACACCAATAAAACCTCCGACACAACACAACACCCTATATATACACACACCCCCAACACCAGTCCGGCCCCAGCCCTTAGTCAGCAATTTGAAGCGATTCCATCACGACCCCAATGGTCTCGTTTACAAATTAAGCACTTCCAAATGGGCAGCAAATTAATTTTTATTGCGCCCAGAGTTATGTAAAATATGGCCAGCAATTCCGGGGACGCGGCAAGCAATGTTGTTTTCCCCTATACAACTTATAGGGACTACAGCTGGCGAAATGCAAAAACTTTTGCCTAAGGCCTAAGGATTCGGAAGAGTCTGTCTGTTCATAGAAATTGTCAAAGTTTTGCTTGCTTCGAAATCGACTGGGACCGTAATGGCAATGAAAGGGAGTCGCAGGACAGTTATTTAGTGCAGGGACTTAACAGATATCAGCGGCAATGGCAGCATCATCAGCGGCAACCGGAAGCGGAAGCGGCCAACACTTGCCGGCGTCAGTTTCACTCTGTGTGTGTGTGTGTGCGCTTATGTGTTTGCATCTGCGATTATCCGCGCCAGTGTGGGTTCTGTGCTCTCGTTCGGTGTGTGCTCTGAGTTAGCGTGTCTTCGTGGCTTAAATTATGTTGGCAGCTTAACGTGGCCCAGATAAGCGCGGCTCTGTTTGATATTTCCCATCTTCTAGCCGGAGTCATTAGCCGGGAATTATGTGTATTTAATTGGAATCATCAGCAGCCAGATTGAAGCAGGGAAAAATGCACGTCTTTCCAGGTGTTAGATAGTTAAAGAATTCGGAAAATTAATTGGAAGTATTATAAAGACATAAATGGGGGAACAATGTAATTGGGTTTAATTCTGTTAATTATATTGTGCTTCTAACGAGAAGGGATGGGTTATGTTTTAAATCTAAGAACTCCTTTTTTTGTATACCAAAAATAAAGTTTTCACCTTTAATGAACAATTTTATTCTTTAAATAACCTTCGGAGTGCCACACGTTGGGTCTTAGGCAGTAAGAGCATTTCCTGCTCTCATCCCGGTGACATCTCCCTCGCCGTTCCCCCATTTGCCGTGACGTGTGTCGTGGCCTTTTGTGCATGTGGCCGACTTATCATTTATTTATATGCTTTATTATTATTGTTGCCATTGTTTTTATGGCATCGGAACAATGAGCGGCAGGCAGGGGGCGGCACTCCGATGAATTTCTGTCTGGCTTGCAAATTGAAGTGGCTGCCGGCTCCAGTTCCAGTTCCTGGAGCCGAAGCTGGAGGGGATGAAGGAGGATGGAGGATAGCTGACATTTTGGGATTACGAGTGCGATGCTTAAAGTGTCACTGCTGCCATTGGGCATGCTCTTTGTTTAATAAATTATTTATTGAGTCGGCCCCGGTTCCACCTACCGACACGTGGCAATTGCCTTTGATAGTCCAGAGAGTGGCAACAAACAAACAAAAAAAAAACCAAACCAAACAGCTGGGAAGTGAACTTTACCAGCAGAGTGACACTTAAAAATACTGTTATGAAATATTTCATTCCATTTTTGCACTCCTCAATGACGGCCCGGCAATCAAAATGCCTCATAAATATGCATAAATAAATTACCGTCGATTTTCGCATCCGACACAAAACGAGGAGAGCATCAATCAAGCGGTCGATAAAATAAAAAATGTATATTTGCCATAATCAATCAACGAGTATAAATTGACAATCCGAGGAGGAGTCTATATATGCCAAGAGGTCAGACGCGGCGTCGGTTCCCCCCCCTCTCGTACTCCCGAATTTCCGCGGACCCTCCGCTAATTGGCCCTGACAGTCGACTGACTGTGTCCTTGCAACCCATTCGCGCCACCCACCATCGGTCTCCGGGGAATCTGCATTCAATTAACGCCGGAAACGCGCTCCAGAAGGGAAAAGGAAAGAGTCCCCGATAAGGACACGGCTTTTCTCCTGGCAGCGCGGATACGAGCGGAATGCTGCCAGGAGATGTAATAAATGTTCAACATTCTCGGCTTGTTTTAATTAATGCAATTAAATGCGGAGTGTGAATAATTGAAATTGCACGACGCGATGAAGGAGGAGTCCTCCATAAAAATATTACTCATTGAGCCAGCTTTCATGTGCGTGTAAATATAAACAAATTGATGTGAAGATCTCTGTTTGGATCAGCAGATTTAGGGTTTACCAACAAGCTTTTGTTGATATTTCAGCTGGGAATCAAGGCTATTTAAAAGTTGAAGTGTTGCCAAAAGCATTTGGAAAATATTTGCTTTGAATATCTGAGAAAATAAGAGTGGAGATCATATTGATAAATAAACAGAATCAAAGGTTTATTAAAAGATATTTTATTGTTGACAATTTTTTTGAAGACATCAGATATCTTAGGGAATAGTTTTCCTTTAAATTGACCCAAATATTTTCAGTTTGTTCACTTTTTCGGGGAGCGAATTCGAATAAATAAAATTGCACTTTCCGATCGCTGCAGTTATAAGTTCGGAAACTGCATTCAGGAACTTTCTAATTCCCAAAGTGCTCTTTCCCGGGCGTTTCGAATGTTTTGCAAGAGATTCCAAAGAAGCTTAAACAAAGTTGTAAACGCTGGCAAGTCGGGGCACTTCAACTAACTAGAACAACCCGCAACAAGGGCGGCCGACACGAACTTACCCCGAGATGGAGAGCGCCGCCTTTGTTGCCAGGTGAAATGCGGGAGTGGAAGTGGATTTGGGGGGCTTTGTGGGCGTGGCCGAGACACTAATTGCTGCCCTCCGCTGCGGACCCAGTGCAGCCAGTTCCGGTGATTAAGAATGTAAACCGAAACCAGGCAGTCAGGCAGTCAGCAAGCCAGCCAACTGGCCAACCTCCGCAGATACGTGACACGAACTCCTGCAGTCACCTGTTGCGCCCTATGTACTACGTTTATATATGAAGGATACCCTGCTGATTAAGTATCCCAAATGCTGCAGTAATATTTCATCACGAAATCCTGCTTAGTGTTTTTCAATTAAAAGTTGTAAATTTCAAATGAGACGACAGCCGCACCTGAGCCGAGGCCCGCCAGGAGCTTATATACGAATGAGAACGGGAACAGGAGCTGCTCCTGCTGAGGGAAATTAATAAACACGATGAAATTTTAAGCGGGGCCAGGCCCAACTGACCTGGAAGGCAACGAACCCCGGAGTAAGGTCAACATGCTCCCAAAGTTCCTGGACAGGTCGGAGAGAATCTATTATGCACGGGGCTTTGTTTGCAAGTGCAGGCGCATTATGCAAAAGTTGTTCCCTTGCATTATTTCCGTGCCACTCTCGTTGTATTCGTATTTTCCACAGCTATTTTCCCCCGCTTTGTAGGGGCTTGCTCCTCTCTCTGTCCTCCACCTTTTCGGGGCGGCATGTAAGGGCTCTTGACGGCGGCTCATGTGGAATAACTGGGTCGTGAGCTCCGCCGAGGAAGCCAAGTTTGCAGCGTGAAAAATGCAATCAATTTTATTATGCTGCTGCCCTTGCTCCGCCGCATCCCGTGCAGTTTCCCGTGCCGCACAATTGGGCAAATCAGGCAGAAAGCCAGGATACACGGCAGCCAGCGCCAGCTCCGGAGGCTCCACCATCCCCACCGCCATATATGCTGCCATATATGTATGTATGTAGATCCGAGTAGCGATAGCTGGCGGAACGATGGAGACCCCGAGAAGGTTTCCTGTTTAACACGTGAACGGACGAAGGACGGACAGCAGGCAGGCGGATTGCACGGTGCATCGGAACGGATGCGAGCCCAATGGGGCTTTGAACACCATTATCCTGAAGCGGGCCAATTGGATGCCAAGCAAACAGGGACCAAGGATGCATCTTAGCCCGGGGCTTAAGCTGCAGGAAATTTAAGTTAAGTCTAGTTGATCTAAGTCAGGAGGTTAAGTGATGGAAACAAAGGGCTAGAACGGAGAGGATTTAGCAAATATGGGAGATGAGACTTATGGGTAAGGATAAAGTAGAAACAGTGGGAATAGACTTATGTATTAGAAGCAAAAGTAGGAAAAGTGAGGCCAGAGTTACTAATCTTATAAATGAGACCAGGTTTGTGAAAAAAATCAAGTAAATTCAAGGATTTGTCTTTAATAAGTTTCATCAAACACAAGAATCAACCAACACCTATTTTTAAGATATATTCAAACACCATCAAAACAAATTATAAATTAAGAAGCAAAGCAAACTTGATATATAAATTGAGTGTCAATAGTGTTCAATGACTTCACATAATTAAAGTTACACAAGACACTTCATTATGAATTAAATTATCTTGGCTTGATCTTTTTGCAACTAAAACCCTAAATCAATGGTTTAATTTTCAATATAAAACTAAGCCTATTTACCTCGAAAAAGAAAAAAGACAAAGCTGATGGATACTTCATAGATTTTTATCAATTTAAGTTATAAATAAATTGTATAAACTTGTTTGGGCGCCATAAACTCTTGATAGAATAAATATTTTATTATTATTTATACGGTTCATAATTCGAATTCAAGTTCATTCAAATCGAAATTCGGAAATCCAAATGGCGCCGACTAAACTGGTTTCTGATTTGGTCTTTACAAAGGCAATCAATAGGGTCTGCGAGACATATAACCACAAAGGCGATCAATGGGACTCGAGATTGCCACCTTAATATGCACATTAATTGCTGCGGACGCCGCACAACCCTAGCCAAATCCACATTCAATTTGATCCCAATTAACTATCGCTTTGTTAACTGTTACGTCGACATGAAGGCCTTATCGATGACTACCACGATTGCACGCAAAGCCCTCGACAACAACGGCAAGCAACAGTACAAACAATAAAGTACAACAGAACGCATTATCAAAACAATAAACAATTGATGGCGTTTTACTTGCGATAACAACAACCGCAGAACAGGGCTTCAGCCGCCGCCATCTCCAAAAGGAATAAAAATCAATAAAGCACACAGAACGCAATTGCACGAAAGCAAGGCGAGGCAAAAGCAAGAGCAAAAGCACTAACAGCAAGAAAACGCTTGCAAATAAATAAAAATTGCTTTATTTATTAAGCATTAAACAATAAATGGGATTATTTTTATCATTGCCGCATAGATGTTTAGTGGAGCACAAGCTCAGAATGGAGCGGAATGGAGTCGATGGGGCGGAGAGACAATAAGGAATGACGACCCACCTCCGCAGAGTGCGAGTGCGGGCATAATAACAAATTCAAACACAGAAGGCGGTGGGGCTACCAAGATAAATAAATGCAAATCATTTTTTTTCCTCCTGTTTCTTATTGTTCCATCTAGATGCTTCATTTAGTATCCAGTGTTTGGGTATGAGGGTTGGAATACTATAAGCATAAGCAGGGTAACTCCTTACTCGTACATACTCTGCCGGAACAGAGTGGTCTCTCCGGAATAGAGTGTTTAGCTCTGCTGGGTTTTTGGGCACGATTGAAAAGGGCAAAGGAGGTCGGGCTTGAGCCCAGACAAGGCACAAGGCAATACAAGTGCCCAAGCTCTGGGGTGGACAGACGGCACAACACCTAAGTGTAGGCAATCCAACTCATTTAAATGGAACGTTCCGGTTGCTCTGCTCCATATATATCCGTTCTTATTTTTGCCACTCCCACAGTCGTTGTTGTTGTGTTCCATCCCGCATTTGATTTCAGCAAATTTGTAACTGCCACTTTGCATTACTACCTTTTTTGCTCCGCTTCGGACCGGAGTCCGATTCCGATTCCGACCTTTGTGTGACCATCGAACGAGTGAGTGAGTGCCTGGCTGGCGAAAGGTAGCCAAAGTTTTGCAAGTGACAAATAGATTTAAATTTGAAAATACTTTTCAGTTGCCGTTGCTTTGTTTCTGTAGAGTGCGAGTGGAGGTTTCGTGTTATGCAAAGCTCTATTGACAGCGGTCGTAAATCTTTGTAAAAGTGCCCTAAACCCATGTCAGAGAGGATAACACTGGGGTGGGGTTGGGGTTTGTCCTGGGGTTGGGCGTTAAAATGTGTGTAGGAACAGGGAAAATCAGTTTTCAAGTTGGCTCGATTTGAGGGGTTAACCCCTAACCCCCCTAACTAACCCTTTCAACTAAGACCCCTTTTAGACAGCCGGCGGGGTTATGGATGAGTGAATTTATCGCCTAATGGAAAAGTAAGCCCAAAAGAAAGTCGCCTTAGAACGGTGGCAGGGGAATCTATCGCAGCCTGATAACTATAAATAGTCAAGTGGCTCCGCGAAGTTTGCTGATTATTCGGCGTAATCGATATGCATGGGCCAGCAGCAGATGTTATAAATATGAATTATTTTGCTTATCTGGCAGAGTGACTTGCTTGCTGGCGTAAGACAACAAAACAAAACAAGTATTTATAGATACAATATCATTCAGATAAACGTGGGTACTTATGGTTGAATTATTCCCATGCCCAAGCATTTTTCCTCCGAAATATTTCGGTGGTCGAGCGCCAACTATGGCTCCTTGGGCTAGTATCCCCCCTATTTTATTGGAATTCTATTCTGGAAGTGATCTCATTTCGGTTGCCATTAAAATCTGTTTACATTGTCCGGGGAGGGGCGGCGGCATTAAACACTATTCTGCTGGCCATCATTCGTGGGACTCGTGTTGCGTTATTTCCAGGGAAAACGTGGCATCGACGGGGCAATTACGAGGGCACAAATGTTCACAGCTCGAAGCTGGATTGCATTCACAAATTAGCATTCTAATGAGCGCAGTGAGTAGTGCTGCATGCTGCATGGCAATTATGGCGCCGCGTTCTTCTGCGCTACTTCTGTTTTTATATTGTTTTTTATTTCCACTATTTCTGCGTCTGCACTTGTGCCACACAATTGGCTGGAAAAAAGGGCCAACCCGAGTCAGCAGAACTTGGCCTTTGCGTGTTTGCTTGGGCCATTTGAAATTGGGGCGGTCGTCGAGGGCTCATGAATGGGAGACATCTGGGCTGATCTAGTTGCACTTTCCAGCGACGGCGGTCACCCCCTTGCCGCTTCCTAACCACGCTCATGGTGTCAGCTTCAGCTCCAGCTCCAGCTCCAGCTCGAGCTCGAGAAGTTTTCGGTTCGCGGGCCTCTCGACTTACGGGGGGAAAATGAAACCGAAAACCGGTTACTGTGCGTTGAAAAATTCTCGACTTTTGTTTCACATACACAAAACGGAGTTTATCTTTTGGCCCTGTTCAGCTCTGTCCTGTCCTCTCCTCTCCTCTGGCTTTTGTTTTGTTGTTTATCAAAATTCTTTGAAATGCACTCGCACACAAACTCTCACACACCACAGCCGAGTCCCTCCCAGTCCCGCTCTGGCACAGAAAATGAAATTTTTTCCTTTGGTTTCTTTTTAATTTTTATATGGCTCTTTGGCTGATTCTGTGGCATTTTCTTCCTGCTCTTTTTACTTGCACGCTCGACTGAACCCCGAACCAAGGAGTGCCCTTCTCTGCTTGTTGTTTTTGTTGTGGATGCCCTTTACCTTTAAGAGTATACCGATTCCTGAATGACTTGAGCTCTAAGACTAGTAATTGAAATCTGGCTTAAACAGCTCCAGAACCTGTTGTGGTGTTAGTAAACATTTTCTTTCTAAACACCAAAAACTTAATCAGAGAATTAAATTATTTATCAGGAAATTAGAAATCCTTACAATGAAACTCTTTTCCTAGACAACTTTGAAGCCACTTTTCACCTTTATCCTTTTGAGGAAAATCTGAGACTTTTCATTGACTAATGGATATCGCCCAGTCAGTAAACTCAAGTTCAGCATTCTTACTGGTTTCCCTGCTGCCGTTGGCTAGTAGTTTCGGTTTGTTTAGGAGTCGGGTCGGTGCTTTTAAACGCAGCTCGCAGAAGAGTCCCAGTGCCAGTGCCAGCACCAGTAGGAGTTGGAGTTTGAGTTTCAGTTGAGTTTGAGTTGTTGGGAACCGAGCTGAGCTGAACATGCATGTAAAAATGCAACGTAACTTGGCCAGGGGACAGTGGCGGTGGAGTGGCTGAAGTGTATGGAGTGGAGTGGTCGTACTGGTGGTGGGTCAGGGAAGGACAGGAACTGGGTCCAGACCATGTGCTGTGTGCTGTGTGTTGTGTGCTGTGCGGTTGATGACTTGCGCCGGGCCCAAAGAGACTGACTGACTCTGGTCGCCCTGGCAGTCCGACTTTGACTTTGGCACTGGTTAGACTGGCTGGCTGGGAATTTCGGGAGCAGGGAGCACGGTGCAGGGAGCAGGTAGGAGGGCGCAGGCAGCAGGGTCTTCTGCGGTCTCTGCTGATTCTGAACTCGGTCTGGATTGGCTTTTGACTCTGGGACAGAGCTGGCAGGCGGTTTCCTGTGATGTTTTGGTTACTTCATTGCCTGTTGCAAAATTAGTGTGATCAGAGCCATCAGATAACTCACGTCGAGTGGGTAGGAGATGCTTTGACAAAGCCATTCCAGCTCCTAATGGGATTTCCGAAGAAATTAAGAGAGGAAATCGAATGATTTTGAAGCTGGGTGTTATTATTATTCTTAATATTTTTAGGGTTATACCTTTCATAGATAGACTGGGAGTATACAAATACAGAAAACGTAATAAGACCTGTTTAATTGAGCAGACAAAGGGAATAAGTGGGCCAGAGATCAGGTGAGGTTCTTGATCAAGGCATTGGTATACTCCGAACACTTGGCCTTGCCGCCCAGGTCCACGGTGCGGATTTTGTCGTCCCTGATGGTCTTCACTACCGCCGCTTCAATCTTGTCTGCATGTTCGTGCATCCCAATGTAGTGCAACATCATCACGGAGGAGAGGAGCAGGGCCGTGGGATTGGCTATGTCCTTGCCGGCGATGTCCGGAGCAGTGCCATGCACCGATTCGAAGATGGCGCCGGACTCGCCAACATTGCCGGAGGGCGTCAGTCCCAGTCCGCCGATGAGCCCGGCACATGTGTCCGAGATAATGTCCCCGTACAGGTTGGGCAGCACAAGCATGTCGAACTTGTTGGGATCGATGACGAGCTTGAGGCACAGGGTGGTCATATTGATCTCCTCGTACTCTATGCCCGCCTGGTCCAGCTTGCTCTTGTACTTGGCAGCCGTTTCTTGGACGCAGCGCAGGAAGAGGCCGTCGGACATCCGCATCACGAACTTCTCGGCCACCACGGTCACCTTCTTGCGCTTCATGGCCAGCGCATACTCGAAGGCGTACTCGGCCACGCGGAGCGAGGCCGCCCGGGTGATCAGCTTTATGCTCTGCACCACCCCGTTGACCAGGGTGTGCTCGATGCCCGAGTACTCGCCCTCGGTGTTCTCTCGAATCGTGATGATGTCCACGTTGCCGTAGACAGTCTCTGAGCCGGGCAGCGAGCGGCAGGGCCGGACGTTTGCGTAGAGGTTGAAGAGCTGGCGTAGCGTTAGGTTCAGGGAGCGGAAGCCACCGCCCACCGGGGTCATCAGGGGACCCTTCAGCCCGACCTTTGTACGGGTCATGCTGTCGATCACCTCCTGTGGCACCGTCGTCTGCCCGTCTTTATTGATGACCGGCGTAACGTCGACGGGCTCGAAGATCAACGGCGCCCCCGCTGCCTCGAGTACCTTGATGACGGCCATCGAGATCTCCGGACCGATCCCATCGCCGGGCATCAGCGTAATGACGCGGGTTTTATCACCGCCCTGTCCCCCGGGAGATTTTTCCCCTGCTCCGCCTTTCCCTGGACTTTTGTCGCCCGGTTTTGTAGGGGGCTTATTTCCAGGAGGAGATCCCTTTGGAGGAGGCGTTTTTCCAGTTGGTGGCTGACCGGAAGGAGGTCCCTTCGGAGGAGGCGTCTTTCCTGCTGGTGGCTGTCCAGGAGGAGGCCCCTTCGAAGGAGGCTTCTTTCCTGCTGGTGGCTGTCCAGTAGGAGGCCCCTTCGAAGGAGGCGCCTTTCCTGCTGGTGGCTGTCCAGGAGAAGGTCGTTTTGGAGGATTTCGTTGCGGAGGAGGCTTATCTGCCGTTGGTGGCTTAGTTGGAGGTGCCGGTGGCTGTTTGGCCGGAGTTTTGTTTGTGGGTATTGCAGTGGGTGTAGGACCCGAGGGCTTCTTAGATTTTGAAGGTGGCGTAGGTCCTGCCGGTGAAGTAGGTCCTGCAGGACCCGTAGGCCCTTTAGGTGGCTGATTAGAAGCTCCGGCCGATCTTGAAGGTCCCTTAGGTGCTGTTGGCGGCTTGGTAGGTGCTACGTTAGGAGGTTTCTCTCCTGAGGACTTATCTCCCGGGGGTTTGCCTCCAGAAGACTTGTCTCCACTGGTCTTGCTTTTTTCCGGTGGACTGGACTTCCTTCCCATAACATCGTTTTCAAGCTTGTCATTACCTTCGCCAAAGTCTGAACTCCCGATAGCTTCCACCATCTTTTCTTTGGTGAATGAGTTTTCCTTCTTGAACTTTTCCGCAATTTCCAGATCATCCATTCCGTCTTTGTAGGATATATACAGGGCTTCTAGAATCGATGGCTGGCATGAATCCTGTGTGGCTGGTTTCTGTGTTTCTTTTTCCGAGATTTTAACTTTTCCTACTGAGTTTTCCTTTTTAATCTTGTCCGCATTTCCCGGATCATCCATTCCGTCTTTGGAGGATGTATCCAGGGCTTCTATAATCGGCGGCTGGGATGAATTCTGTGTGGATGTCTTCTGTTTTTCATTTACTGTGATTTCAACTTTCAATATCTGAGGTTTCTCTGAACGCGATCCGACGGGAAATCGGATGCCCTTGCCCTCCCGGCTTTCCACCTGCAAATCCGTGTCAGGAGGTTCACCTGACTTTCCATCATTCGAAGAGCTTCCAAAGTGCCTCAGAGTGGATAATCCTTGAGGGAGATTTATGGAATACAACTCGTTCCTTCTGAGCATATAGTTGGGACCCCTTCGAACGGGATTTCCTGTAGAGTCCGAATAAAGATTACGCCGGATTTTGGACATTGGCTGACTGAAAGGGTTCTCCGTGTGCATTCCACATCGCCAGGAGTCTACCAAACGAAGAATCTTCAGATTACCAGGACATCCGGTGGCATTGAAAAGTTTGCCAGACATTCTGGACTTGAATTTTGATCAAATGTCTGCCGGAAAATGCAATATATATGGGAAAGTTTTCGGAATCGCAACGATAGATTTAGGTGACATTTGAATCTCGGGCAAACAAAAATTCTTACTATTTTAGAATTCTTGTTCTACTTGTTACTATTTATTTACAAAATCAGAGTTAATCATAAGGTAAAACATAGGCTTAAACTTTTTCAATAAATACTGAAACCTATGCATTTCCCGCCATTCCTTTTAGGACAAATTTAAAAAACTCATTTGCTGATGACGGAAGCCAACACTTGGCCAAATCGCCTCAAGTTCCAGTTCCAATTTGCATAGCTTTTAGGCGCTGTTTGCCTTTGCTATTGCTTTTGTATTTGGCGCCTCCAAGTTTGGCGACTGGCACCGACAAAGAAGTGAAACTTTCTCGGCCACAAAAAGCACGCGACAACCCTTTCGATTCCAACTTTGCCGAGGAAGGAGCACCCAAAGGAAGGGAAACTCTAGGCTAGGACTCGTCTCTGATTCGGTTTCGTTTCGTTTTGTTTATTCCTATTTGGGTTAAGCTAATTAAATTACTTTTTCGCCTGCAATTTCATTTTCAAAATTTGTTTGCTTTGAAGGTCGGCTTTCCTTTAATTGAAAAAGTTTCGCCTGGGCGCCTCTCGGCCTGAGAGATCTCTGCTTGGAACTGGCAAATGATTTAATATGAAAATTTCTGTCATGTATTTAATTAGATGAGAGTGCTCACTCTGGGTTCGGTTTGAGTTTGAGTTACACCCCACCTCCGGCAAACGAAATTAGCTGCGAAAGGCAATCAAATTATGCACAGAACCCGGTACCCAGCCCTCGTTTTAATGGGCACACCTGCCGACATATATGCGACCGATCCGCCCCTCCGACACACCGACGGAGCACGCCACGCCCCCGTCGCACCGTTGTCATTCGGCATAATCATATTTCAACGGATTAGCATAATTTTAACCGAAAAGAAAAAATATTAATAACGAAAAGTGAATGGCGGCTGACGGTGGCATCGAGTTGCAGACAAGAGTGGAAGGAAGAGTGAAACTCCCCCCGCACCTCGATGTCGCGTTTTATTAAATTTTCCTACTGTTCTAGCGAAACCGAGCTCAGGCCCAGCTCAGCTTGGCTCACATTTATAATTCAGGCGCATTTATATTCATATTTGGCGGATTTCTGTGTAGGGGGATTTTTTTCCGCTGCCTTTTTGGATCGCCTTTGTTTCTGGCCTTTAGTTAGTCGCTGTTGGTGTGCTCTTTGGCGTTGGCGTTGGCGTTGAGTCGCGCATTTAATCGTAAATGATTGATGATCTCGCGGTGGGGTTAACTCATCTAAAACAAACACGGATTCGGATGCCGAAATTATAATTCGCCACGGGTCGCATCGCCAAGCTGTCTACTATAGTTGACTGCGGATGCGAGGGCGTTATCGCGCCGACTTACCGCCACAGATACCCGATATCTATACATATATACCAATAGTACACATACTGCTGTTTGTCCGGCAAAGGCAAACATTTGGGCTGATAGCAGTTCATGTTTGCTCTCACATTCGGCTCAAAGTACGCACCTGCAAACGGAGAAGAGCAAATAGATAAAGGAAATTAGTCAATCAGCGGAGAGTGCAAATTGGAGTGCTAAAACTTATAGTCACATACGAAAAATGTAGAGTGAAGTGTGATAATTTTATGTAATTTGCACTGAGCAGAGAGGCCGTATTAGGGAATTAAATATTTTAGTTCTTAGTCTTAGCTTAGTTCATTTATTACAAAATTAATATAATTTGAACTGTTGTAAAACGTAAATGATTAAATTTTACAAAAGTCTTGAAATATTAATACTTGATTTCCTAAAGTTTATTAAAATGCATGAAAATTATGTAAGTCTTCAGGTGAATAGAAACTTAATTTCATTAACTGTCCAACTTAAAAGACGATTGTTTAATTTTTAGCTTAATAGGAATGTTTACAATTTTCACAGCGTATATGCTTTATATTATATAATAAACTAAACTAACTTTATTAAATATATAACGATTATTTAGAAGCTCTAATAAGTTAGTAGAGCTTGTAGCTTCTTAATACCTCCATTTGAAACTCATTTCTCCTTTTATAATACAACATATCCCACTCTTCTGGAACCCTGAACACATATTTAACACTTTTGTTATTGTTTGCATTTACTTCTACATTTGTTTATACTTTGGCTTAGTGTGCAAAAAAAAATGAAAACAAAATAAATAAAAGAAGACAAGAAAAACCTAACCAAGAACGAAAGAAACTGCGGTCAAAGTCAATAACAACAACAAGTCAATAATAACAACAAATGGAAACAGGAATAAAGAGCCGAGCAAATAGGCGAATAAAATAAAAATAAAGGGAGCGCAGCGAATGAAGCCAGAATACTCAACGAAAAAGCCAGGCTTAGGCAAAGCTCTAACATGAACAAAAAAATCCCAAGAAGAAATCAAGTCATTTTGGGTTCAAACAAAACCAAAAATCATTCACACATATGCCCCTGCGTGTGTTTATATTTTTATTGGGGATTTTGTTGCTGCTGCGGCTGCGATAACAAGACAAGAAGACCGCCAACGCCAATTTTGCCGGGCCCTCAAGGCTCTTAGGCTCCAAAGAATAAAAAAAAGACTGCCGAAATGTATACAGAAATCAACTAAGGTAATTTGCTAGCCTTTTTGGCTCAGTGGAGGAGGGCTTTTCATTCCTTTCATGCTTGCGTCCGTCCGTGCTTTTGACCAGTCCCATGTTCGACTTTTGTTGTTGCTCGTCATAAAGTGATTTATGGGCTTTAGGTGCAAATAATTGATTTATGCGCCGCTTCGGACATTGCGCAATGTAAATACGAGATACGGATGGCAGGCGAGCTCAGAGTCAGAGATACACAGCAAGGGGATGGCTGGACGGATAGATCTTAACAGAAGGTTGTCAAAATAGTGACCAAAACCCACAGACAAAAAGGTGGCAAGAGTGTTTACCAACAGATACTTATCCCATTACACGCACTACGAGCCATAGGTAACGCCACTCGGAGCGGAAATGCCAACTAGTCGCTCATGTATCTGTATCTGTATCGGTATCTAAATCTGCGTTCTATTCCGATGCTGTGCACACTTCACTAGGCATTAACCTTTACCTTTCCCGTGAACATAACAATCCAAAATATACAGACGCGCCACTGGCATCCATGAATCAAAAACACACAAAAACCAAAAGATTCCGGCGACGTTTGTATCTCACATCCACAGAAAGCCCAGGGCGAGTGTGCGTTGTGTGTTCATTGGAAAAGAACGATTACGCGGCACAAAAGACATGGACAAACAATGAACCCGAGCAGCAGCCCAAGAAGTCGATGATGGAGATTCCACAGAGGGAGTATCTGGAGGATACAACCGTTCTGTGCACGAGGGGTTAAGTGTCGGTGAGTAAGTAAGTCGTCGGCGAATTCGGCTTTGACTTTGCTCCTGCTGCATCATCGTTGCATAAGCCACTAGTGTTGCCCAGACATTGACCAGAGCAAATCGGTCAAAAGGAGTGGAAAATTGTATCGCCAGCCCCTCGAAGATACAAATGCACAGCGGGAAAAACAAATTCTGAGACCCCCTTAAGGACTACAACTCAATTTAGGGAATCTTTTAACCCCAAATAATATAACCTCCATGGAAAATCTTCTTGATTCAAAATTATTATCGAATTCCTGCTGCAATTTCTTTCCGTGCACCGCCACGGATACAAATACAATTGCCGTCTGCAACCGCTTGCGTTTGTTTGTTTGTTTGATGAATTTACTTGTGAACGTTTAAAAATAGCTGCTGGCAGGTACAACGCGTGAGATACAAACGTATCTACTACCTGTCCGGGCTGCTGTGCCTGGGCGAATTTCACACATTTTATGGCTCTCAGGGGCGCATCCAGCAGATACAAGGGGGCAGCGCTAAATGTATATTTGAGCCTAGCTAGCATTCGGGCCATATCTTATCGTCGTCTTATCGGAGAGACGATGCATTCCAGCATTATCATCACTATCTGGCCCTGGGGCCAGAACGAGTTCATGTCCAGGCGGAAGGGACCAACAACGTTGGTTGACAACTTCCTCTGGACAAGCTGGAAGTATGTTAACTTAATTGCGACCACTTTGGCTCAATTCTAATTAAAATGTGCGACCTTTGGTAAGTGAAGCACACAACCCAAACAGGTTCAGAAACGAGCTGAACCCATCCACTCGAGGCATGAATGAAAATGAGATATGGATACACCGAAAAAATTGTCACTACTGCTGGTCAGGTTTATTATGGGGAAGGCCATGTTCCTGGAAATCGTTTTGTCCCTCAATGGAGCGGAAAACACACCTGAGAATGAATGGCAGTTAGAGACGACGATGAGATATTCCAGCGATTTAAATACGAGCAGCGGACAGACAACATCTGTGTGGGTCCATGGATCTCTGAGAGGTCCCAGATACACTCTCGGGCAAGAAAGCCAATCAATGACATCATTCCGCCTTCGAAACAACGAACAGAAATTAAACAGAACTCGAACAGAACCGAAATCCAAAGACCGAGAACGGAGAACCGAAGACTGAACACTGAAGACTAAAGACCGAGCGGAGGCACACTCGAATTGCCTTTTGTATTGAGGTCAAATGTGTAAAAACACAAAATTAAAGCAAACATTAAGAAAGTAGATTTTTCTGTTTCACTGTCAGTTTTTTTTTTTGCTCTTCCAGTTGTGTGAAATCGATGGGCAGAAAGCGCTCCGACACATAGGCGTCGTTAATTTTAATTGAAACTAATTAGCGCAAATATAAAAAACCTAAAATGGTTTTGGTTTTTTATTATTCCCCCTTTGGGCGTGTTGTAATATCAGCAATGGACTGGAATGTCGATAAAGACCTCTCGGACATAAAGCAGAAAGGGGTTTTGTTTAAATTTATGGGAGCATAAAATAAAATGTTTCTCCAAGATTGATGTTAGATACAGCATGTGTGTGGGAAGCGGCTATTTTATCTAATCAATAATTAAGCCAGATTCTGTGATTAGATGTCTTTATACGGACCAATAACTGACGGATCCTGTTATAATATTTATAGATTTTCAACCTTTGCTTCGATGGATGCTTTTTTACCTTAGTTTTCTTGTAGATTCAAGTCAAATATTGATTAACTCCTGAACAGTGATTCATCGACTCTGGCAAGTGCCTTTCCCACGTTTCCTTAATGCTTTTCCAAAGTATTAAACAAAGTCGTGCCGGAATGAATGGCGATTAACCCGACTTTCCGGCCGCTAAACTCCATTTCCCACTGGGCGTGGAGGGAAAACTCATTTCTAGCCATTAAGCCGCTGGACCAAACCTTCGTAAACTACTTAAAACGCACTCGTAATTAGTTTTTCGTCCAGCACCAAATCAATTAAGAATTTTGTCTGGCTTAGAGTTTAATTGATCGCCCTTGGTGCGGGGAAAAAGGACAGGGAACAGGGGCAGTCGGCAGCAATTAAATTCAACTGAAAAGAACTCAAAACTTAATTGATGAGATAAGTTTGTGCGCTCGACTGGCTGGAGGTGGGAATCGATCTAAAAGGGTAGCTCAGGAACACAAACACGGCTCCGGCGGCCGAACTGCAACTGGAACAGAGATAAATTTTTAATTATCCACCAGATATGTCGAACAAAAGCGAAATACAATCAACATGTATCTCATGAATTAAACAAAACGAGAAACGAGTTCCTCGGGCCATTGGAATTTCGCTGACGAACTTTACGATCGGCTCGACATAAATGTTATGGATCGTTTTTGGTTCTGCTTGATGGCTTCAGCTACTTATTTGATGAATTTGCCTAGCCGACTTTAAGCAGCTTTATGTCTCTGCAGTTAAGCCTTAAGTGGAGTTCTATGGATCGGAATGGAACCTAAACTTTTAATTGGCAAATTCAGCGAGCCTTTGAGGTCTTCCACACAACACAGTAGGGGTACTATATGTGCACTTTTTCCCGGAGCTAATTAAAATTTTAGGGGCACCGGCTCCTTATGAAGACATAACCCGGCGAACCCACTGAACCGCCCACGTCAAATGAATCCGTTTCGAAAAAGTTGTTTGCAAGCAGTTTTCCCCGCTGCAAACGAGTCACGTTTGCCTTTGCCTTTGCCTTCTCTGTTTGCACTTTTCACTTATCTATGCGCGCAGATAGAGATACGCGGATACACGGGCTCATATCTCATAGTTTGCTCTAATTTCTGTTGCGAGTTGCTTAAATATTTAGTAACACGCCTGGGGCCCTCGAGCCCACCTGGCAGGTAGGGAGATACAGGTACTCCGCACACAAGCAGCCACAGATACAGATACAGATACAGCGCGATATGTTAGATACTGTAACTACGACTTCCTGTTCGTCCGCTGGTTCGTTGGTCTTTTGTAACGCCAACATTAATGTTCATGTTAATGGCCGCGAAGTATGTTTTTGCTCTTCCGCTCCGAATTTATTCTCCGCGCTTGCCTCTTTCTTGGACGAGAGCAACTCAATTAGCAGTCGGTCGGTGTGCGCAATTAAATTAAAATTTAATTTTATGTCGAGCGCCTCCACCACGCAGCGGCAAAGGTACTACCTTACCCGCTGCAGAGAAGTCCCGTCGAAGCCCGAACCGAGGCAGAAACATTTATCGTATGCATGACACCGACATAAGATTAGCATCACAAACAGCACATAAACGTAAAAGTAACACACACGGCCAGAGCAAACAGAAAGAGATACAGATGGAGATGGGGCCGGAGATACAGATAGAGTGCGGATACAGATACAGATACTCGGTACATTGCTTCATTGGTACATTGGCGGGGCATAAATAACTCGAAAGCGGAGGGCGCAAGTGGAACTATGTAAACAGTAAATAAATGTCGAAAACAAAGTTCGGCATACTTAAGCAGGAGCAACGACCAGGCAGCACAGTTGCACAGGAAGAAAAGTCTTACTCCCTTTGGAATAAGTTACTTAAATGTTAGATTTAATAGTGGCCTACCTTAAACATCAAACAAATTATGAGCTCATTCGGTATTTATCCTTAAGATATATGTACCTATACCAACATGAATTTTAGAATAAAAAACATCATTTGTTCTCCTAAGTTTTAGCCTTTTCTTGACGTGTACAGCTCTAGAGAGTAGTCCGTAGGTGCTGATCGGAGATACGAGTGCGGGCATTAGCCAAATTGAAATTCCTTGAGGCAAACGCTAATAACTTGCAAGTTCCAAGTTCCAATCGCCGTCAGCAGCTCAATTGGGCGGGCATTCAGGTGGCTAAGTCCCCGGAAGACTTGTGTGTGTGTCCTCAGACACACAAACACAACCGGGAACATGCACTTGTAACTTTCAGTTGGTTCTTCACACTTTGAGGCCATGCGGCAATGCGGGCGGCTCAGCAATGTATCTCATAGATGCCTCTACCTGCTTGTGTGGGAAAGAACGGGCCGAGAAGAACCAAGAAGCGAGAACCCAGAATAAGAACCGGCAAGAAGAAAAACATGGTACGGGTGAGAGAGAGAGACTTGAGACAGGTAAGCATTGTTATTGCACATGGCAAACTTGCAACATCATCGCCAGATACCAGATACACTCCGATCCGGAGTCGCATTTGTATGCCAGGCGGTGCCTGGATGTGTATCATGTAATTGTGCGTAAACGCGTAAATACCGAGTCAAGGTCGGTTAATCAATAATAATTATTTTTCACTCAATTACACGACTCTCCATCGATACATTCGCTCTTTTTCGGCTGTTTTGTGATCTTATCTTTTGTTTGGTTTTACGTATTCCGTTTTTTGTTTTCCGATTCTGCTTTCTGCTTTGCGTTTTCTGACTCGCTTTGCCCGCACTCAAGTGTGAAATATGCATAAACAAAAATATGCCATCGCGTATCTGTATCTCATGGATATCGATATAAATACACGCAGCCTTCACACAGTTTGGACGCGGAGATGCGTGCCACTTGATATGGCACCGCCGAGAAATCAGAATACCAAATGACGCCGCCACAGCCGCAGTTACAGATACAATCTCCTCGTGCCCAGATGTATCTTTGCATCTTTGCGAGATGTAATGAACCTGGCTGCGCCACTACTCTCTGCCTCTGCAAAACTTTATCCGCGTCCAAGTCGAAAACTTTTCGATTCGACGAGGCGTTGCTCAACGCGCACAGCTCTTCTAATTGCAAACGGCGCCCGGCCATTCGGTGCGCCTTCGAGTGGTCATAGTTCTCATGGCCTCGCCTCGCCTTGCCTGGCCTCTCCTCAAGTGGATGCCCATTCCGGGTCTGGGTCTCAGTTAGTTCAATGGATTTGCATATGCCTCTAGTTTCTGGCGGGGATTGGGAATGGGAAGGAGGAGCGATTGCAGCTGTGGGATGCCCAAACTTTGGCTGCCGCGCAATTTACTTGATTGAAGTATTTACGAGGACTCGAGTTTTGTCCTGAATTTTGTTACAAAGCTATGCCGTTATTTAAAAACGTTTTAAAAGGAATATTTTTCGATTAAATATAAATTTAAAAAAAAAGTTCTTAATAATTTCTTAAATCATAAAACTGCGACTTACGATAGCGATGCATAGATAATTGACAAATATTACTTTTTAGGCGTATTTAAATAACTGATTTTCCATGCAGTTAACATGGTTTAATTTATTGTAAATCACAAGTTTATGATTGTTACATTACTACATTTTTTGTATGTTCTTCTGGACATATCAGAACCGACTTACAGAAGTAATATTATATTTAGAGTCTGAAACTCATAAGTTTAAAAAATAATGTTAAGCTGCATTCATTAGTAGAATGTGTAGAGTTAACTTATAAGAATTTTTCTTTGCTATACCTTAATTGTGAGAATTTTATGCTTAAGAACAATAGCAAAAAGGGCAAAGAGAATTTCCCATTTTTAGTTTATTTTCTTACTCTTGTCTGCCTTACAATTTTTAAAGATACAAATCAACACCACCTGAGGCAAACTTATTGTGAAAGATTAAGATAATTGTCTTGTCATATTTGTGAATTTCTTATTGTAACACAGCTATTCATTAATTTGTCAGCAAGTTATAAGTTATTATTTGTTATAAATAAACCATTGAAACTTTTATTACTTGATCCAACCTAAGTTAAACCTGAATTAAATTTTCTATTGGATAATATTAAAAGACTAAAACAATTGCGGAATTATTAGATAACTGTTATTAATTAAAATCCCAAGGGAACCCCTGGGAGTTTCATATGCAAGACTATGAGAATTTCTCTCGTCCAAGAACTAAGACTATCTTCTGCTGTAATTCTCATCGACTGCAATTTCTAGCTTGTCATGTTTTCGCAAGAGGTCGCAGAGTCGAGTACCGGGAGTATCATGGACATGTGTGAACTTTACGTTACCTTTCTCGTTGTGGAATCCACTCGACTTGATGTCGATCGATTCGAAGTAACTCTTGACGGCCTCGCACTGATGCGCGGTTCCCAGCGACGCCGATGAGGCGTCCTTCGCCCGCGAGTCCCGCTGCAGGCGTCGCCGGTGGTGCGTGGAGGCGCTGTGCTGATGGTGCTGGTGGTGGTGGATGACACCACCACCCACTGCTCCAGCCTCCGGATCACCCAGGTGCTTGGCGGCTGAGAGGCCGCAGAGCAGGGTCAATAGCAGGAGCATCTGCATCCTGGCCGCCATTTTCGATGGATGCGGATGGATGGAGTCTGCTGATGATGCGGCGAATCTCGATTTGCTGTTGTGATTTTCACCCAACTTGGCTTGTATATTTTTTCGTTGTATTTTCTCCCTTTGTATTTTACTTATTTCTGCATGTTGTCTGCGGAACAGCTGTTCGCGGCCAACAACCAACACACTCACAGCTGCACTTGCCGGCTAACACAGACGCACACACGGGGAACACGCACAGCTAGCACACTCGCGCACACACAAGCACCAACAAAACAAAAGGCCCCAAAAACACGCGTGAGCAATAAAAGTGGTAGTAAACGTGAGCCAAAAAAGCAGCCGGCGGCGAGAGTGGGCAGCACTTTTGCGGCAGTTTTGCTAATTTTTCTTTTTCTGCGGACAATATCTCGCCGCTTTCGAGGGGTATTTATTCGAGGAGAGCACTCAGACGGTGACTTTCCATGACATAACCATGTAACACGGTAAGCAGTACTCAATACCCTCTAGCCAAATGATATGCAAGCGATTGGGCTCTGTTTTTATTGCGTTTTTCCTATTTGTATTTTGTATTTTTAGATTTCGCGATACTTCAGCCACCGGCGGCGTTCACAGGTCGAGGAAATGCAAATGCACTCGCACTTCGCACTCGTAATATTTGGCGAATTTTGCCTCGAATTTCCCAAGATTTTCCGCGCGCGCAACGAACTTTCCACGACGAGCGACCCGAACAGTTTGAGATATCGCACAACATCGCCATCGACATCAACCATCCGCCCCGTGAGTGCACGAAGCGCCGCTCTCGAGAGCCGACAGCCCTCGTGCTGGCTTCGGCTGCTTGTCGGCGCTAAGAGAGCCGGCCGAACGCCCTCGCATTTGCCGAGAGAGGGAGAGAGAGCGCAATGAGATGTTGGCACAGTGGTGCAAAGTGCCCAATAGGGTGTTCAAATTAATAGTGTGAAGAGTGGAAGCAACTCAATTTATAACAAGTAAGAAAGCTACAGTCGTTCGTGAACGACTGTTATATACCCTGTATCAAAATCAAGCGTTTCATTTTAAAAGTTTTTATTGATTTGCGGGGGAGTGGGGGAAAATTTTTTAATCTGAAACAAACTTGATCTGCGTGCAAAACATTCCGACCTACATACTGAATTTGGTGG